>JAECUM010093508.1:0-67290 GCA_016617855.1 Megalonaias nervosa | reverse complement strand
AACCCAGGATTTGTGCAAGATATGCAGTCCAACCTATACTAATGGTCACCTGGTCATAACAGTCATTCTAGTCTCCTTCTGGCAAATTTCCTATATGTCAAGTAATCGGCAGTCACCTGTCTTCCATTATCAGGAGCCCTAAGTTTCTTAAGCAAGAAGTGGTGTCTCTGTGGTCACTGAAGCGCATCAGCAGTGACCA
This sequence comes from Megalonaias nervosa, assembly GCA_016617855.1. Taxonomy (NCBI): domain Eukaryota; kingdom Metazoa; phylum Mollusca; class Bivalvia; order Unionida; family Unionidae; genus Megalonaias; species Megalonaias nervosa. Next base: position 67,091 of record JAECUM010093508.1, on the reverse strand, counting down.
CTCCAAGTAGCAAATTAAACTTCTTTTGTTTGATGAGCAATGTATGGTATATATACAGGTATATTACATGAATCAATCTTTAAAAGTTTGACATTTGATTGTACTTGCAATATTCAAGTGAAAGGTGTCAACATCTCAGCTTCAAAAGCAAGGCAGTTTTTATTGTTAATTAAGATTTTGAATCAAAGCTATTTCTGATGAAAATAAAAATACATGTAATCTCCAAGTAGAGGTACAATGCACAAGTGATATCCCTTCCAGTTTAGGTGCTACTATCAATAGACCCTAGAAGCTTATTTTCATTTCATAATCATCAAAGGTTGCAAGTGAAAGACAAATGTCTTTTCATCTCACTGAGTTTGAGCAACAGCTTAATCATCAATTGTTTTCATGCCTAACTGTACCATATGCCAAAACAGTCATGTGTTTCACATTCACATGTAAGCTGTCAATTAGCAACTGAAATTAGGGTCTTCATCACCCCCATCTTTAAATAAAATTATCAGCTTTTACAGTAACAGCCACAGCTGTTCCAATACTTATACATTATTCCTGTGTGCTTTTTATAGAACTATGACACTGACACTTTTTTAATCTGAAAGTTTGATTGTGTAATCAAAAATGTTTGATAGCACTTTATGGGTCAGAAAATTGTGTTTTACAAGGACTGTGATTCCCAAGAGTTTTCTGGAATTTTGTATTTATTTCATATTATGCAGTAGTGACCCTTAAAGATTTTGAAAGTTGTTATCTGTCCTCTTTATAAAAAATGTCAGGTGTATTTAATATCCTCTCTCTCCATGTGTTTGTCCATTATGAAATTTCCTAAACTGCTGGGCAGAAATTCAAGAAACTTCATGGTTTTACGGTGGCCATTTGCAATAATGTAGGCATCCTTGGCTTCTGCACATAAGGTCCCTCAGGGACTGATAAGGGTTAGTTGGTTCAAAGTACCAATATTTTTCAATTACAATATTTTGTAAGTTTCTGAACAAACTTCATATATACAGCCAAAGCAGGAATATGCATCACATGTGACATATCTTGCACTATGACCCCCAGCAGGGTTCCCATTAATTTTTAAGGAAACATTTCCTCGTATTTCCCTGCTTTCTTCCTGGTTGAAATTGATTGTTTTCAAGAATTATCTATGACCCTTAGTGAACAGTGTAAAAGAACATTTTGTTTATAAAAGGTGTACTTTCAGATAAAAACTGTTTCTATTGAGAGACTCCCAAAACATTTCAATTACATTTATGACATGTATCAAAACAAAGGATGTATAACTTGATATAAGTATAACTATTAAATTCATTTAAATTTATATGTAATTCATATTAATTTGCAGAATAGGAATGTTAAATTTACCATGCTTAACTGCATATATCGGTATGAAAAACCCTTCCACAGGGGTTGTTTTAAATCTGGATAAAAACCCTTTACAATTACATACCCTAAGCAAACAAGAGTCCCTCAATGGCAATTGTGCTCTACTGGGCAAAAATTTTTCCAGGAATTCAAAATTAGACCATGTCTTCCTTTGAACTGTTGAGTGTTTAAATTATTGATGATATTCTTCATTGAAAAGAAGATGACTTTTTAATTAGTTGCTGTGGTACCCATACTGGATGTCAGCTTGGCACTATTTTCATTTAAGCCTAAGTAGACATTATCAGATGCATTTTGCTGAAGAAAAAAAAACGCCTGCCATAATGATCATCCATTCGAAGAAAGTAGTGACAACAAGATTTTTAAGGTCGGCAAGGCAACCATACTGTATGACTGGCACAATTTTCCTTTAGGACTTGGATTAAAAAAATATTTAATCATCACCTATTCAAGAAAAATAGCTAGAAATTGATTTTTAAAAGTCATCTTGGCTGCCATTTTGGCTATACAACAGGCACCATTTTCGTTTAGGATCAACTAGGTACATGTATCATAAGAAATCTATTGGTAAAAACCATGTGTTGATATAGCTAGGCAACTAAAGAGTAGCAGATATAGCACAGTTTTAAGCTATGATTTTCCATTCAGGATGAGTAGCAATAACAAGACTTTCAAGATGTCTGCCATGAGATCCATACTGACTTTCAGAATAGCTCCCATTTTCATTAAAGAGAAAATGGACATAATAATAAGTCTTCTGGTGAAAATCCCTCATCAACGTGACTTTATGTTCAAGCAGAGTTCTGATCTGATTTTTAAGATGGATGCCATATTGAAACCATTTCAACACTGGCGCTGGCTTTAAAAAGGTTGCTGCAAAAAAATTACCAATTTTGACATTTTGTTGCCAATATTAAAAAAATTTTTTAAAAATGTCACCAATTTCATAATATATGTACAGTACACAAGTTAAATTTTTAAGGTGAACTATCATCAATGACTAGCATTAGCAGAGAGAGAGAGAGAAAAAAACCTAATAGAAATTTTGATTAAATGAAGGCAACTAGTCTGAAATGGACTTGTATTTTGCCAACTTAAATTTGTGTAGTGCACTCTACAATATTTTAAATAATGTACATGTATATGAAAATTCCATGAATTAGAGTATTAGGTCCTATGTTACAAAATTCATGATCAGTCAGATCTCATTAGAAAATACAATAACATATATGAAAAAAAATGGTAATCATTGTCCCTTTGTCAACAAAAATGGTTCACGAAAAAATTCTCTCTGATAATCGTTATCATATAGTAGCACATGGCTGTACAGTTCTTTAAATGGTACATGTACTTAAATTGGCCTAGATTTTGGTCAGCCAGAGACAACTACCATGATGCTGAGGCTACCAAGGGGGTGAGGCTATTCATAGGGAAATGAAAACATGTGAACAAATGAAAAAGTTTAACTGATATTCTTGTGAGATGTCCCACCTTCATTTAACTTAATGGCCAGATATTATTGTTTCAAAATATTGGAACTTTAATTTGGATTTTACATCATCATTGGTAGCAATCGTAAACACGAACTTTTTGCTTGTAAGCAGGAAACTTTCACGGCACAATAAATATGTTCCAATCACTATGAAAAATGAAACAATGCTTTAAGTTTTTTGCTGATTTCATTTGATCAAAGGTCCTCAGCTTGTTTTGATGAAGGTGCATGTGTTACTGAAGGTGCCGCTAAAGGCCCCCTTTGAAACAAATGCCCGTTTGTTATTGCTGCTGCAACATCAAATTATAATAGAACACTGACTGAGACAGAATTTTGTTTTCATTTGCATAGTACATAAAAGAACGATCAGTGCTTCAAAGGTAATCAGTTGTCTTTGAAGTTTCAGCAAAACTATTTTTTCTAGTACTGACATCGTCTGGTTGATTGTAGTCGTTCCCGCCTTCAGAGGTGATCAATAGTAACTAGCCAGGAAACACGACTATTTTGGTTATATTACAGCATACAGTACCAAGACCAGACATCAGTATAAGTATATTACAATGCCGTGTTAGGGTGGTTTGTCAATATGAACAAAATGTTTATGTAACATTATATTCCAGTTCAATTTTATATCCAAGTTTACGGCTTCCTGTCATGAATTTCTGCATTCCAAACCCAAAACTCTATATACAAGTTTTAACAGCCAGAAATGTTGTCTCCCAAAAAATCACCAAATGTTATGTTTTGTCGCCACTAAGGAAAAAATCACAATTTGCGACACTGGCAACGCAATCCCTGCAAGCATCGTATGAAGTCTTTTAGTGAAAATACATTGTTGATATTTCCAACTTTTCAGGAAAAGTGAAAATACAATGTTGATATTTCCAACTTCTGGGGAAAAGTAGCATTAAAAAGACATTAAAGATGGCTCCCACTATGAGAATACTGGACTTCATATCAACACCATTTTACTTTAGGACCAGGAAGATGTGGAAACCCGATGCTGATATGACCATCCAAGTAGACAGAATAGCAATAACAAGAATTTCAAGATAGCCAGTGCGGTGGACATATTGGACTTCAAATTGGCATCATTTTCATTTAGCACCAATTGCACATCAAAAGAAGTCTTTTAGTTAAAACCTTATGTTTACATGACCATCCATTCAGAGATGTAGCAATAGCAAAAAGTTTCAAGACAGCCACCATGGTAGCTATATTGGACTTCAGATCAGCACCATTTTCATTTAGGGCCAATTAGATATCATATAAGTCCACTTGAGTTGGATAGCCATATGGGATGTCTGACAGGTGCCATTTTCATTTAGGACTAACTAGATCATGTGCTGAATATGGATGACGTGTCAAGGCAATCTTGCAAGAAATTTAGGAAGAGTAGCAATAGCAAACAAATGGATGGAAAATGGAGAATAGACCATCCAATAAAATCTTGTCTATGACCAGTAGTGCTCATAAAATGACATTTTTTATCTTTGTTTAAATTCCATGAATGTCTAGGTAGTACCTCAACAACTACTTCCAACTGAACTGTACATTTAATGCAATCATTGTCAAGAACACCCAGAGTATCCTGCATTGAAATTTGATACAATAAGTCTGCAGATATCAAAGGACAGGGTTAGTTCTGCTATATTAAGTGAGGCAGCCCTAAACAGGCCAAAAAATCTTTTTCAAAATATCCCAATCAAATATTACTATATCTTGCTTGCTAGAACCTTTACTTCATTCCGTTCAGTTTGGTATTACCATATTTAATCATAACAAGTGAGGGTCAAAGGTGGATTCAATTAAGTGAAATTACCTCTCTACTTAAAAAAGGGCAAAACTGGTGAAAATAGAAAGAAATGGGTGTATACAGAGATCAAAGTAGTCAACTAGCCGGGTTTGCAAATTTCCATGTCAGATGATTAAAATGCTGATGAAATACTATTAGAAATTATTAAAAATAGTAACTGTGTTCTTATATTGCTTCTTCACACTTGCTGCACAACTTAAAATAGCAACCTCGAATATAGGTTACAGTCCAAAATTGATCATTTCCATACCAGAAGACTTTTTCATATATCTGTATGATGAAATATTGGATACAATGACTATTATTATTTTTAATGGACCTGGGTATGTCCACTAAATCATAATTTGCCTGAGACTGGGATACATAGGTTCAATTTTTCACTTGCTTCTCATGGATCAAGTGTAAATTTTCAGAAAGCATACTGCACAAAGTAATGTACATGTATTCCAGTATATATGATCATCAAATTACCACCAAAATTGACAACAGGACACAAAACATTCTTTTTCAACATTTCCAACTTCCGCTTTGAAAGGAAAATTTACAAAATATCAGCATTGTACTCTGATTATTAATGCATTGTTCTGAAACAACAAAGGCGTTGGGAATGTCTTGAAAAGAATACCATGCAAAGTGAACCTTCCTTTCTTGGCCTGTTTAGACAAAGTGATACATTCACCAGAAACAGTCACTTAGTTGTAACACCTTTTTAGGCTAGCTGTTGTGATAATTAACAGTACATATTTGATTGATTCACATTTTATGCTTTGAATTACTGAAATGCAACATACAACCATTTGCCAAGATATGCTTGGAATCAGGAGCTCCGGCGTTAAACACTAAAAGACTTTTCTGACTACTTTAGTTCTGATGAACCAAATCATGTTTTGTATGACATTCTGTTTCATGGTTTTTTATTGTAAATGAAATATAGCTTTTAGGAGTGTTCAGTACTCTAGTTAGTCAACTTGTGTTTGCTTCATAGATTTGCTGCAAAAAAATATTAATTTATATTTTGGAAACTTGAATTGCCTGTTGGGTTTTACTTGTTACATAAGTTCAAACCCTTAAGCACAACAATAGGGAGCAGTCCACACCAGAAGTAAAATACTTGGAAATGTTATTAATTTTGATGTTAAAAAGTGTAACAGATAAACTACTGCCTTGAAGCACACTCATCTCTTGCTCATACATATCAGAGATGGTGGGGCCCACCTGTACCTTGAATTGCATATTTGAAAGAAAATTCGATATAAAAGTGGGTAGATGGCCTTTATACCTTGGTTATGTAGGTCATTCATTATTATGTTTTCCCATGCTGTATGTTAAGCGTTTTCCAAATCAAAGGAACCAACAACTGAATGTTACTGTCTTGAAAATAGCTGGTACTACAACCATATCGAAACCACATTTAGAAAACAAATGTTAAACTGTCAGTCTCCAAATGCGAGAGAAGCCTGCTTTTGTCATTCATTCCATTTTTTTACAGACACAGCTCATGAAAGCATTGGGATAGTAGTTAATAGGATCTATGACATCTTTACCTGGATTGGGAACAGGTATTACACTTGCCTCTTTCCAGGTGTTTGTTATATTACCAGTGGTCCATAAATCGTTCAGTATTTCCAAAAGAGTGATTAACGAGGGTTCTGGTAGGTTTTTAAAAAACTGTAATGTATTTCATCAGGCCCAGTGGATGTATCATAGGCCTTGTTTAAAGTTCCAAAGGTGACAACAGTCGGTTGATTATAACTTTCTGATTATTTTATGTGAATTTCAAACGTATCTTCTCCTTATGACTTTTCAGCCTTTAAAAATCTGCTGAATAATTAGATGATAATGAATTTTTAGAAAAACCAACACAAGTACATCTGCTATGTCATGTTTTGGGTTGAAGTATTTATTATTTAATTTTAGATGTCAGAAAGAGTTGTTGTTTCCCTTACCATTCATTTTGCAGATCAAATGACATGCTGAATACTCTCTTGACAGAGGAACATGAGTTTAAAGTAGAAACATAGTATTCTCTTGATGATTTCTTCTTACATTCTTTAATTCTTCTGCGAGCTTTAGTCCAGAATATAAAGTACCTACTTAAATTTTTGGGCATGTATAGTCTTTAGTAAACTAAGGTTTCTGCTGTCCTTTAAAGTTAGATGAGGATATGGGAATGGATTAATCGGCAATCTGAAGTAACATAGATGTAAAATGTTGAACAGGATCACTGATGTTTATTACGATATCTCTGTTAAGCTTAGTTATCCAAAGTGTTTCAAACTTAGTTATCCAAGGTGTTTCAAACTTAGTTATCCAAGGTGTTTCAAACTTAGTTATCCAAGGTGTTCCAAACTTAGTTATCCAAAGTGTTTCAAACTTAGTTATCCAAGGTGTTTCAAACTTAGTCATCCAAGGTGTTTCAAACTTAGTTATCCAAAGTGTTTCAAACTTAGTTATCCAAGGTGTTTCAAACTTAGTCATCCAAAGTGTTTCAAACTTAGTTATCCAAGGTGTTTCAAACTTAGTTATCCAAGGTGTTTCAAACTTGGCCCAGTCAGCCTACATTAAAGGTCAGCATAAAACTAACTTGTCAATGGTAGAGTTCATGTTCATTAGAGAAAATGGGAAGTGATCACTACTATGAAGGTCATCATGAACTTTCCAATCATAATCCAAGATCAGAGAAAGAGAACAAATAGTTAGATCTATCTACAGACATGTAGCCATTCAAGGATGTAAACATGTCAGCAACTTGGTGTTAAACATATAAAAATTCATGTCTTGAAATGAAATCTACATTTTTGCCTCTATTATTATGTACATGTACTTTGATTCACATTAAATATTTTGTGTATTGAAATCCCAAAATAGAATGAATGGGATAGGCAACTGTTGATCGAGGTTGTCTATGCAACAAATGTCATCACTCGATGAAGATTGACGCCTACAACAATTGCCTGTAAATTCGTGTTTAAATGAATGACATTATGAGGAGCCTTACCAGGTCGTCTCTGGTAAAAGTGAACTCTAAATTCATTGACATTGTAATTTCTAACTAAAATTTACTGCAAAATATAGTCTCAAGCACATGGTTTAATGCAAAATTCAATCCCAGTGCATGAGTCTTTTTTAAAAGCAGCAGAACTTCAAACTAGATTAATCAACTTCATTAAGAATCATATGGAAACAGAATTACTTGAGATTCATGTAGAAAAGACTATTTCATAATATTTTTTATACGTCGTCTTAAGATTATATAACAAAACCATTAGAATAAAACTTCCAAATTTGATGGACCTTAGTTATCATAACTCAAATAATACAATGTGAGTGCATGTGTGTGTGTGTGTGCAAATTAGAAAATACTGATATGAATGTGTTTGCACACTCGTACATTAATGCAGACAAACCTTGAAATAAGGACTTTTTCTGCATTCATCAATCAAATGTTTGCTGTACTTTCAGTAATGATAATATTATTCATTACTAAATGAGTATGCTGCCATCAGCAAGTTGAAACCTGCTTTTAAATCCAGTGAAGTTAGAGGGGAGGTGGGCAGAAGACTGCATATTTTCAAAACACAAATTCATTAAATTTAGGATGATTTCACTTCTCTGTCAGAAATAAGTGTAACTGGTAAATGACTTAAATTTCACTAGTAAACTTCATTTATACATGAAATGCCTAATTTGCATATAAAATGATAATCACTGACCTATATGTCACTTGTAAGTGAACTATAAGTGAGTAAGTAAACAATTCACATTTCACTTACAGGTGAAGACTACTTTACTTTAAATGAAATGCCTAAATTTGCATACGAAATTCCCAAATTGCATATAAAATCTAAATCCATCACCATAACGTCATTTATAAGTGATGAATAACAGTTACCTTACCTGATCTGAAATGCTGACATGTGAATAAACAGCTGGTGTTCGTAGATTTTTATACACAATGTCCTGGATTGATGATGCTATTTTATTCCAGCTCTCAATATTCACTTCAACACTCTTTGAACTTCGAAATGCTAAATTGTTATTATGCAAAAACCATTTATCGATCTCATTCCTTGAGTGTGAATGTCTTCTTGTAACACGAGTATCAAAGGACCTGAAGTGCAAATAAAAAGAAAAGATAACTGACAAGAACAATAAAGGGAGAAAATACCGGCACAATAGGGAGATAAACAGTTTTGAATTATTATTTTCATTCACAAAAACAACTTCATATTTTTTAAAAAAATGAAATTAAGTTTGAATCAAATACGACACTGTATATTACATGATATATTCTTATGTTCAAGCTTATAAGCTTTAAGCTTATAATGTAAAATCCAAACCATTTTGGTTTGTAACTGATCCTGCCTAGAGAGACTGACACAAATAGTACATACTTTCCATCAGCATTTATTCTTTATATTCCACACACTGATTCTTTATACTGCAATTCACCTGTATATTATGACTCTCTGGTCTTAAAGTAATAGAAAAGAGCAAAAACCAACAAGTTTTATAAAATTTAACAAATAACTGATTTCCTAGAATAAAAAGAACTTACACTAATGCCAATTAAATCCCAAAATAGTCCAAAACGTTGTATCACGAGTCCTAATAAATAAAGTTCTAATTAAATTAAAGTGGAGTTTGAAATAACATCCAATGCTGAAGGAGCTGATATGCCTGTATTGGCCTGTGATGTGAATATTAATGAATTTATAATCCACAAACTGATCAAAGAATAACCTTCACTAAACAATGTGATATCTCATATTAGTGAAAAGTTATTACTGATTAAAAGTTTGGTGGCATCTTATTTATAAAAACCAACAATTTAATTAAAAGGTTCATATGCCAATATTTTATTCATGCATGAACAAAGGGTTTGCAATGTTCATAAAATCATTTTAACAAACAAGAGTGAATTTATATGTGAAATGAAAAACTGCCCAATGAATCTTCACATAACAGAAGCTGATGAGAATAAGCATACTTACCAAGCATGGCATTTCAAATTTTCAAGCACTACATTCACAAAACAAGTCTGAATAATGGTTTGAAAGATGTGTGTAAATGAGAATGACTTGAATGCAAAGTCGATGGGAACATAATTAAACAATCTTTTAAGATAACTGAACTCATTTTATATTCTAATTATATATCAAATCCAAACAAAATAATAATAGATATAAACCCCCTCAATGAAGAAAGGGCATTAATATATATTTTTGTTAATATGGTAAGTTGTAACATAAATGTTTATTTTAATAAGGTTGGTTTTAAAAACAAATATATTCATTTTGGGCGGGGTGGGTGGGTGTATTTGTACTTATAAAATTGTTCTAATGTTACAGTATAAAAATTGTAATTGGGGGGGGGAGAATCACCTAACCAATTCTTTCAACTGGAAAGGAAAATACTGTCTAGCCCATTTGTCATGTTTGCTAAGCCCAGCTATGAAGTCATGCATAAGCTATGATCTACCTGTCTTGGGAATATTACCATGGCAAATGTGTTTGATGTCTAAAGATTGTCACGGGCTAGTGAACTCTTACGCAATGTTACATGAAAGGCCGGAGATTGGAACCTTGAATCAGCAAAGGCGACAGATCGCACCATCTAACAAAGGCTTGTAGCTATCACACCTGTGTGTTAAAGCTTAGTCCAAAGATCAAAGGGAAGCCCGCAGGGTGAGCAGAGCATGTTCTCGTCCATCCCCACATTGGCAGACAGCGAGAGGAACATTGTCTACAAAGTTTGACTGGATCAGTTCACAGTGATATCCAATCGGAATTGAGATAGAGGGTGTGATTACAATTCCAACCCGAATGATACTTCACACACGTAAGAGAAAATTAAGTATTCGCCTGAAAGGATTGTGGATCAATAGGGTTTACTCTGAGAAGAAGCTACTCGTAATTTGGCGGCAAAACTTAGAGGTAGATTCTAAGGAAAGACAAAGCTTTGAAAAGGTCAGTAAGTTATTTGCTCAATTTTTGCAGAATATAACGGCGCCATAATTGTAATTATTTGTAGTATATATACTTAATTACTAGGATCGTTTAGTATGTAGAATTAACTTTGTAGAGTTTCATTTACCTGTGTATTTTGAGAAATGGGCTTGAGCTTACATAGAGAATTATTAGATGTGAGGCAGAATTATGTAGATTGTTAGCTTGTGGTCAGAATTAATTTTGTAATTCACTATTAGGTTACTTCATAGTAAACTAGTGCATTTATTAATGCGTTATGTTAGAGTTTACACATGCTTGAATTGTGAATTTGGAATGGCTGAAGTATGTATGATTAGTTAGTATGGATGTATGAATATATCAGAGACTGGATATTTGAATATTTGCATACTTTGTGTGAGTTGTAAGAAAAAGAAATGTGACTCATTATTGTGATATCGTTTAGTATGACAGGATTAGGAATATGGACGGATGTGAAGAAATTTATTGATGTATGTATAAGAAGTAATTGATACTGTACTGTATTATGACGTTGTTTTACCATACAAGAACATATGGGTATCTCAATGTGAACGAATGCGTGACCGAAGAATTTAATAGCCGTTATCTGATGATAGGCTGTGTGTAGTGTGAGATGAGAGGCTAAGGAAAAAGACTGTACTATCCTTGTGTTTTCACAGGAAGCTTTTTAGGGAACACAGAACTTTGGGTGCCACTGGGTCCTGAGTCTTCAAGTTGAGACAGAATTGAGGCTGCAACTGAGACAGTCAAAGTCGACAGAAGAATAGTCGTGGTAGAGAAAGTGGAGGAGGAGAAGGAGTCTAGACAAAGTGGAGGAGGAGGAGGAGTCTAGAGAAAGTCAAGGAGGAGGAGAAGGGATCTGGAGGAAAGTCAAGGAGAAAGGGGAGAAGGAAGTGGGAGAAAGAGGAGAGAGAGAAAGGGTACAACAGATGAGTAGAACTACAAGGGCAGATGGAAAATCAATCTCACACAGCTAATCAAGTGATGTAATTGGCTTATTAAAGGGTCAAGCGGAAGGAGTGTAATTGGAAATTTGAGTCATTTGATTACTGAATTGTTATTAAACTGTTATTAATCAAATCTCAACCTTTTTTGTATATTTAACCATCTAACCGTCGGGATTGCTGGCTGGGGGCTCAGAGCTTTACATCTATCTTTCACTAAATTTAACTTCCAACAAAACTGAGCCTGGGTGGGACTTCTATAATAATTTAAATACAACATTGGGAGCACCCCACCCCAACCATTACAATCCCCACACCATTGTTTTTGAGGGGGAAAAGAATCACCAAGCCAATTTTTTCCCCGGGGGCGAAACTTTCAGCTGGAGAGGGAAAGAACTGGCCAGCCAGTTGTGCTGGGGAACTTTCAGAGGGAGATAAATTTTACTATTACACCAGGACTAGGATTTGGCGATTTTGTCATACAGATCTGAACTATTACCAACTCAACAACAGCATCTAACAATGTGTTAAATGAGAAGGAACTGGGCCAGGTTTGGAGGTTATTACTGGTTCCCTTCCAGAATTTTAAGGAGGGACAACGTATAGATCACTGCATGGTAGGGAAGTGATGATACTGTTGCCAGATACCCATATCAATCAAAGATGGTTGTATCTTTGCAGAGTTGTTTTCATGGCCTATAAGTAGAATCATCCTTCAATGACGTGAGTGGTATTAATTATTATAGTTCATATTAGCAAAATATTCTAGTTGTGCTAGAACTCTGAATAGAATCAGAGTAATTGTATCATAATAAACGTAAATCCGAGTTTTCTCTGATAATACATATAGATCTTGCTCACAATTAAACCATCCAACAACTTTACATATATAAAACCATTTAATAAATTTGATAACCTTACCTCAGCTGGGATTATATGTTACCTGCAATTTTTTTATTATGCCCCCTCCCACTGTGATTTTAACTCCTATACACACCACCTTCCCCAGTGGCCATATTTTCACTGGGGAAAAATAATTAACAACAATCCACCTCCTGTTTTTCTTTAGTATACAACAGTTCATGTTTAAATTGGTCCTACAAGTGACCAAAGTCACACAATGCGATAAAAATTTATTATGGCAGTTAATTTCCATTTTGAAACAAAGTGTCTTAGCAATAATAACATTCCAGATTTCAACTGTCAGCAGATTTGCTATGCAAATTAACTGAAAGTTGCTAGAGTAAAGTATTTTTGAGGTTTAATTGATGACCAAAGGGACTGAACTTCTGAGCTTTAAAATTTCCAGAACAACACAATATGGCATTCATTATAATAAATGCTGGTAGATAATGAGTGAACTTAAAAGTTAAATGAAAGCAAGCTCCATAATGGGAAAATACCATAGTGCAGCTTTTTACATGTGATGCAGATATTCGAAGATGTAAATATTGGTGGGTTTCTTGAGCACTTGATATAATATTTATTGCAATATGTGTCCAAAGGAAAGATTATAGCACAATGCAGTCTGACAAAAATTAAGGTTGCAAACTCAGGCAATCAGATGCAAGGACACCTCATTAATGCATGAGTTTTCACCCATACTCATGCTCAACCAAGATCTAGATTGATAACATTATGTTTACTAAGTTTGATCAAAATACTATGAAATGTACAGTCTTTAGAGTGGTAACAGGCTCTGCCTATTAGATGCAAAATCAATTCATAAATACAGAGCTGTGGTGGCTCAGTGGTTTAGCATGCCAGACTCACGATCAAAATGTTATTGGTTCAAATCCTACCATAAGACCAGCCTCGGTCAGCTACCATAGTGTATGGGCAAAGCACTTTACTCCAATTACCTCAACACTAAATGGCTTATTTGTGTTAATGTGCTGTAAAACACCAACTCCAAACCAAAATTTCATAATTATTTGTACATTTAGGTCTCACTCATAATAAACATCATCCAAACATCTTGATGAAATTAGATTTTCTACAAGGTTTAACTACAACTGGGTCTGAAATACATTCCCATGGGTTGTAAGTATTCCGGAGCTCCATATTTGCACATCATTTTTTATTTTGTCTAAAATATTTTCATACTTGGCAAGTTTTTGTTTTCTGTATATGATTTCTAAGGTTTTAATCACAATGTTTATGCTTTCATGAGATAGTCTAGTGTGATGCCCACTCAAGTTCCAGCTAAGTGGATCTATGCTTTCAAGTGGTTAGTTTTTTATCCCATAGAATTTCCAAAATTGGTGTGTCCTTCTCCAAGATGGAAAGCTGTATCATTCTGAAATCAGTTTGGTAATCTAACTCCATTTATATTAATGTTATTAGCCATTCCATTATGGTTTGTATCTTTCTTCCTGTTAGGAAAATATTATCATGTTACAGCTCTAGAAATGGTAACATTTTTCTTATTTTAACTTTCTTAAAATTCTGCTGTTTGACCTTCTGTTCTTGGGGACCTTTATTTATCTGGTTTATGACATGAGATATTTCTTGCAGAGTGATAAAGTTTTCACATACATTTATGCTGACATTGTTTATTCTTTCAAATTTAATATTTTCACAGAATTGTTTAACATTACTGTCATGTACATTTGACAATACAGATTTTTTCATAGAAACTGTATTTTATCTACAGCTTCTTCCTTCTTATCAAGTTTATTCCATCTTTATTTAATTTCATTGCATTTCTTTCATCACGTTTTGATTTTTCCTCATCTGTATGTCTCTTCATCTGTTGTAGATGTAGTCAGGTTTCCCAATGCTTATCTCTGTATCTTGTTATATGAAATTTTTCATTCAGTTTATCTGTGGCATTTTGTTTTTCATTGCTGTCAATATTTTTGTCATTATTTTATACTGCTGATTTTTAATTTGTTTTCGGACTACTTCTCTATGATAACATTTCTGATTTGTCTGAGCTAAGCCTGCTTTAAATGTTTTGCCTATTTAGTGACTCAAGTTAGTCACAAGTCACTAGTGTGACAGGAAAGAGCTGCAGTGAAGGAAAGCTCAAGTAGCACACTATTAGGAACAGTAATGCTGACCTTATGCAGTTAGTTGACAAGAAGCTCAAAAAAGGGAATCATAGCCATGAAGAAGTGCACTGATTGTTCTGATAAAGAGTTTTATTTTGCATTTTTCTTTCCCTGCATTTCATAAGAATTGCATGCTGGCTGGTTATCTGTCATATTCATCAGCATTTGAAAGAGATATTTGTGTAGCAATGTAATGTCCTAGTGTCTATATCTGGGAAACGACAACACAAATTCAAAGATTGAACATGCAGTGGTGGAGTGTATTATAGTTTCATTCCTGTCAATACACCTGAAGCTGTACAGATAAATAGGCTATTTCAAGTGTTGTTCATTCTGATCAAGAGCTGTAGCCCTTCACAACAGATCCAGAGAACTTCGAGACTGATTTTGATGAAAGTTGGCAGAAGTATAAAGAGACACTTTTTTTCTGACCAGGTTGAGTAAGATATCAAATTGTATGCTTACAAACTAGACTATTAATATAGATTTGGTATATAAATAGTGTTGCCAGAATTCATGCATTGTATTTTGATAAAATATCCAGTAGAAGTATATGCACATGGTCTCCAGCAGTAACGCAAGTTGTTCACATAATGTATTTGACTTCAACTTCCTCAAAACTACATCAGTTTGATAGTATTCTCAGAGAGAATACCACTAAAATTGGCAAACTTACAGTTTATACTAAATAGGAGTGAAATGATGCCTGCTGGTATGATTCATGACACACAGCCTACAATATGATACATTATCAATACACATTATCAAATTTGATCGTCTTATTATCTTAAGAAGATCTGTTGGTGGGGTGGTACCATTTTATATGTGTTGACAAATTGGTTGTATTTCTAGTAAGCAGATTACAGACATAATTGTATCACCTATTATTATCCTTGCCAAGATACAAAATGTGCTTCCAAATAGACTACTTGTCAGGTGTTTGTGATATTTTTATTCAGTCACATGAGCTATTTCAGACTGATCCATTTGATCAGGTGTAGGACTCATCTTGGTCACCATGCCATCTGTTCTGCACTACATGAATATTTCTTAAACACATTTACTTATTCACGTTTGGAAGTCAATACAGTACAAACTTCAAAAGAAATAGTGCAACTTCCTCATGCACAAGAAATTTTATGGTTACAAAGTAACAGAAAGAAGCAAAACTAACAAGTTTATAAAACTTAACAGTTTAATTATCAAAGTCATATATGAAATTGTAAGAGAAACTTAAAGTATTATGAAGTGAATCCAAACTAATCCTTATAAAGGTCTATGAAAGTTCTAAATGAATGAAAAGTTCATTATAAATTTCAAAACCGAAAATGTGCTAGTTGTCCAAGAACCATGATGTTGTCAAGATGAAGTTGTCCAGAATTCTTTTGAATAATTTATCACAGTTCCAGAATAATATTAATAATAATAGTATTACAGTAAAACCTGTTATGAGAGACCGCCGTTCTGCCAACAAAAAGCGGTCTTTCAAGACAGGTGGTCTCTCACAGCAGGCTTGTACAAAAAGACCAGTTTCCAAGGTCCAGTTTCAGAACAATTTCATGAAAAATGACCCCAATCACTGTACATATATTGTATTCTATATTAATATTTCTTGCTAAAATATTCTATGCAATCATCTAAAACAAAATTATATAGCAATAAAGATATACTTCTGTCATTAAACATGAAATCACATTTACATTTGAAGATCACAATTTTAGTATATGAAATCGTTTCTGAATTACTTCTTTTTCTTTATAACAACTAAATTTGTTTTACTGATGTTTAAGCCGCTTTTTGCAAGTGGTCTGCTCTTTATCACTTCTTTCAGTTACAATAATTATTTTCTCCAGCCTTAAAATTTTTCTCTTTTTAGTTGGAGGTTCGTCCATTGTCATTAAAGTATTAGGTGTTAAAATTATTAGTGCTCACTTGTAATATCGAACGTAAAGATGGTTTTGACTGGGCTGTGGGAAAATATGAAAAATCTATACATATGCATTGCATATCTAACAATTAATGAAATAAAAAGAAACAATTATCTCATCCAAAAACAGAACTATTTACTTGGAGGAAAAAGTCAACAACTTCATTCAAAGATGACATACTAGGATTAACTCAATAAGGTAAGTGTGTAACCCAGTTGCACCAACTTTAATAGACGACAGCTTTATGATTGGGTTGTAATCACTTAACATTGGGGGAGGGTAAACAACAAATATCACAAGTCTTGAACACTACCAATCGAATCCCACAAACGATTCTCTCTTGCTGGTTTAATAGACAATGACCTTATTCACCCCCAGCAATACAGATTAACTCTAAAGACAAACAATATACACGATCACTACAACTTTGGCACTACAATGGTAATTCTTGACATGTACATTAGCCTGGTTTACGCACTGTAGCTTCCATCACCGCTAGCAACAAACCTTTTTTTTTATATTCGTGTTATGCTTGTTTTTGATCAGAACAATCGTTACTAATCAAGCAGTCATTTTAACAATTGATTACATATAGGTCAGTGGTGTCCATCTGTTCTCACGATACGGTCGATCAAAGGGACGTCGGGACCTGCGATTAAGGCCGGGAAGCAGGCTAAATGCGGGAATAATTTGTCTAGTTCCCTGCTTTGTATGCTCACTGTGTTGCTCACCCCTATATGAATAGCAGAGAACAACGCAGGAAGCATACAAATCAGGGAACCAGACTAGGAAATAATCTACATATATTTTAGTCTGGTTTACGACAGAAACTATAAAACACTATAAGCATAGCTAATACTTCAGACATCTGTAGCCAGCCTAGTTTTTTAAAATATTATTTTTTTTTTTTGTAGCGGTCATTCTTACACGGATTAAATAAAGGTCGGTGGAGTTTATCCTCATTTTTGCAATGCGGTCGTTCATAGCAGTGTTGAAATGCATATTTTGCCAAGACATCGTGGTCGCTGGTTGCGTTCAGCAGGTGGTCGCTCATAACAGCGTTTATATAATAAAATCAATCCGTGCATTATGATTGTGGTTGGAAATGACAGGTAGTCACTCATAGCAGAGGTCGCTCATGACCGTTTTTACTGTATAAGCACTTTCTATTTCCAATGAACAGTTCAAACAAATGTTTTTCCTCTCAAATAATGTCCGAGTAAAAGATAAAACAATTCTTCTAACTTAAAACAGGAACACAACAAGTGAGAATTACTCCAAAAATCGGAATGAATCTGATTGCTTAATTCTCCTTATATATACCATCTACTGTGACTGTATTTTACAATAGACCCCACATGACAGAATACACCACTCATTTTGCAGTAACTTTGCCAATTCATGTGACCCAGTCCAACAATGGAAAGTTACTGAATTTTACCAGAAACTTTGAAACCCCATCAGCCAATAAGAAATTAAGCCAATGGTACCATTAAGTCTTACTATTTAAGATTATTAATACTAAATGGAATTTAATATTTTAATACTACTGCCCTACTCAGCTGAATCAAGAAATATTTACCTGCAAAAACTTGCAATCTATACTACAAGTCATATATTCTTCCAACAATGGATTACTGTTCAAATGTATGGGGAAACGGTGCTAAATCTGAGCTTGACAGGATTTATAAACTTCAGAAATGAGCAGCACGCATAATAATAGATGCATCTATTGATCATCCCTCAAAAGTATTGTTTACAGAACTCAAATGGTTCACAATATATGACAGGATAGATTTTCAAAAGGCAGTTCTTTTATATAAATGTCTACATGGAACTGCAGCAGAGTATCTTCAGGACTTATTCAGGCCTTTTTCAACACAATACCAGTTGAGATCAATATCACATAGAAAACTCCAAGCACCAAAACCAAGAAAAGAGCAATTTAAAAAGAGCTTTCAATACTCTGGCACAGTTCTGTGGAACAAGCTTCCACTACATGTAAAATCTGCTAAAAATATTAGAGTATTTAAGAAGAGATATCACGAGCATGTATGTGTTTCTAATAGATAATGGAATTTAGTATTTTAATACTAAACATGCTAAAATAAACAGCAATTATTGCTATGTTCATATAATGTACATTGTTATACTCTCCTTAAAAGGGCCTCAGGGAAGAATAGTCCCTAACTAATGAGTCACCCTCAATAAATAAAGCATTATTATTATTATTATTATTACTAATTGTCAACACATACATAAGCATCTATTTATAGATCATATGTAATTTGCATTCTAAACAGTCAGGTCACATACACAAATTTATAACAAAGGATATTTTATACAATTTACAAGCATGAATAAAACTTATGAAAATTAAATAAAATCATATATCCAGAGTTACAAAAAATATAGACAAACATCACATTATCTAGAACAAGTCTGAATGTTGGAGCAGAGATAACAACCAAATCATTCACAATGTACTTGCAGATGCAATACAACTGCCATGCCCACTCATTTCTGCCAGTGAAAAAGGAAATTATTGAAAACACCCACTCCCCATCTACAAATTAACATGGTGACTAACTAGAACAGTTTGGAATCTAAGCACCTGCCCATTATGTACTAATTTTTGTCACATTTTTTAATTCCATCAGCACGTTCAGATGCTAATCACAAATATCAGCATAAAAGGAGATGTTACAAACTTGAGTAGTAGAAGAAAACCTGGTTTTTAGATCAAAGACCCCCATTCTCCTCCAAAACACTTCTATGCTGACATTTTTATTCACCAACCGCCCTTCCCCCCTCATGTTCACCAACCTGTAGCTCAGAATAAGGTGACAAAAAAATATATTTGTCGAGGAAGGGTTTCATTTTCTTTTACTACTATAACAGACATTAGATTACAAATAAAATATAATTTTTTTAATTACCTTTCAATGTCAGAATTTTGATGTATATATCACATTTATTCTGGTGAGAATTCACACATTTCTGCCTAGAAGGTAACAATTACAATGAATCGATATATGCAGTCTGACATATATACTTTCAATTGGGAATACCTGCAGCGACAGCTGGATGATATATATATAGAGAAGTATGTATATGTTTGTAAATTCCCAGCAATTACGTAATGGAAATCCCCAACTGTAATAGAAATCCCCAACTGTTTTAGAAAAATTATGTAATGGAAATTCCCTACTGTAATGGAAAAATTACGTAATGGAAATTCACAACTGTAATGGAAAAAATTACATAATGGAAATCCCCAACTGTTTTAGAAAAATTACATAATGGAAATTCCAACTGTAATAGAAATTCCCAACTGTTTTAGAAAATTATGTAATGGAAATTCCCAACTGTAATAGAAATCCCAGCAATTACGTAATGGAAATTCCAGCAATTATGTACTGGAAATCTCAAAGAACATTCTAGAAAATTTCATGTGGGTGTTATAATGCTATAAAAGGCAGCCAGATTCTTCTTTGTAGTCCTTTCTGTGGATATATTGGCTGGAGTATAAGCAAGGTAAGTGAAACATTTTCTTGAATTTAGTATAGAGTGGTGATGGCTAGTATTTTTACATTCCAAGGCAAATGGGTTTCTGGCTTAAGATTGTTGTATTATAACCACATTTTATCATAGCTGCTTTCATATTTGCTTATTCTCATTGGCAGGATATCTGTTAACATACTGTCAATAATACGAAACTCATGTATTAAATTGACCATATCATATTTTACGGCTCGCAAATAAGATCGTATTTGATCAAGTAATTTTTTATAAGTGATACTAGCTGTTTTCAAGAATTTTTTTAGTCTCAAGTCTGGGTTCAATTTTCTTACATGCTGTTGAAAGAGAGATACCAACACCAGATATCATTAACAAAAACGGATTTAATGATGCCCCACTTGAAATTATACCAGAACTGTTCATTAGCAGTGGTAAATAATGATATTACTCGAAGTATTCTACTACAATACTTATAACATTGTTTTACACACCAAAGGTTTTTATGATAAAATTTATAATATTGCATTAGTGCGTCAACATCTTGTTTTGGAATATCTTCTGAAATATGATTGAAATTGACAATCTGTTTTTTCATTATACAATTTTTACACAAAAACAAAAGTCCCAGTACCAACAATCGAATCAAGAAACTCATGAAATTTATTAATTTTAGGATCAGCTATAAAAGTTCCGTACTTGTCATAAACATCTGACAAAGTATCAACATATCATTTATCTGTTAGTACCTCATTTTTCTTTAACCAAGTATATGAATCAAAAGTGTCTCCTACTTCACATTCGTACAAATCTGTTTCATTCGCCAAATTACTGTAATCACTTTCTGTTTCATCAATATACCCTAATACCAAGCTTATTTGATCTAACGTTAAATTTTTGAGAACAAGATGTTGCCTGATAATTGCGAATGCGACCACGAAATTTGCTAGCATTAATTTTCGGACTGCGTTTTGTCCAACTATGGGAAAATTATTAACATGTGTCATTACAGAATTTACTTTATGAAATAATTTTTCATACTGTCTTGTGAACATTTTCTTGACTTCATTGTAATAATTTCATAATGACAATTGTCTACAGCACTGGATTGATGGAAATGGAATATCATCTGATTCACTTATGTCGTAATAAGAATTAATCTCTGCTTCCAACTTTGCTTGATCGACTTTTATAAAAAAAAACTTTGCTCGCTCAATATCACTAAGATCACTAATTTCATCGTCAAAATTTTTGATAATCTTTAGAGACCTGTTAACAAAAACTGGATCAAATTCTGGATTTTTTTTACGTATCATTGGTATAATTGCATTCACGTACGCTTTTATATTAACTCCGTATCCAGTGTAGTTGCAGCGATTTTAAATAGGGTTTCTTTGTCGTAGTAGTACATGCCGAGATACTTAAAAATTTCTCGTTTTAAAAAACTTTTATATAACTTCCTGTTTCTTTTTATTCCTATTATTCCAGATTCTGCTAGTCTGTTGAGACTATCATGGCTATCGTTTACTTGTTTTTTATATTATCTCTTTCACAATAAGCTCATTCTTTTATTAAGTTTGATTTTATTATCAAATCTAAATTTCCAAAATCAAGCTCGAGCAATATTTTTTTAGTAAGATTTCAACTTGTTTATATTCTTCTAGGCAATCATCTGTATAACAGTATCTGCTTATCACATCCAAGTTTTCTATTGCTTCTTTCAGTTGTGGTCCTCGCATATGCATAACATGAACAAAATTTTTTTCTTCTTCTGACAATGGAGAGTTTATCATTGGAATTGAAAATTTTTTTCTGGTATTTATTACACGTGCTGCTAGTGATTCATCTCCAACATCTATTTTACGGTCAAAAATATGATTATAAGATTCTCTCGTAATGCCTAAAAACAATTGTGTTGACATTATTTTATAGCATTAGATTAAACTGATCATCGAGTGTGTATATCTGAAATGCTGTCAGTCCTGGAAATGGATGTTCAGCAGTGACAACATAAAGCAGAAAATACAAGTATTTGTTAACAGTTTTTTCTGTCAGGATTGTAAAATACTGTGTTGTTGTAATATATGTATTTGTTGTACTATACAATGTCATCCGGTTGATATCATCGTTTGATCCTTCAAACTGCCAATTATAAATTCGACCAACACTAGGTTTTAATCGACCTCGCAAACAAAATTGCCAAAGAGCGACTGCAATGGGACATTTAATTTTAATCCAAAAGTTTTCAACTTCTCCATTTGTCATCCATTCCTGTTTATCAGAGAAAGTGTAATAAGGATAGTTTTCAGGATAATAGGATAACGCGCTTACCTCAAACCCAACTTGATGTCAGTTGCTTTAAAAAGTGTTGGAATATACCCAACATTGTTTTTGGCCCGTTTTACACCACCAGATACACTATCAACATACGCTTTATTTGTCAGATCATTATGATTCACTGGAACATATGTCGAAGTTATTTTATTATTTCTCATGTTTATATTGCCTGTCACTGCCCTACTGGATTGCCTCAAATATGGGTTCAACACTACTTTTAACTTCAACACTACTTTTAACTGAGCATAACTAATAGCATCATTATCATTAGCTGGTGGTGAGGTTGTTGGTAATCAAGTTATTTTTTAATTTGACATGGACAGGTTACCTGTCATCATGTCGCTGGCTTTGTTAAGTTTATTATCATCAAATGATTTTAGTTTCACATAACTTACCGCTTGTGTTCAATCTGACGGTGGATACAGTTTCCAACCCAATAATTTTTTTACTCGACATGTTAATATTACCTGTAACTGTTCCACTGATTTTATCAAGTTTGTTATTATCCATATACTTCAACTGCAAATAACTTACTGCTTGGGTTTGATTTAAGTTTGCTGGTGGATATCCGATCTCCAATTTTATTTTTTTTTCCTGACATATCTAAGTTACCACTTAAAGTTTGTCTTGTCAATGACAACTTGTTGTCGTCAACGGATTTAAGTTGTGCATAACTAACAGCTTGTGTATTAGTGACATTTATTGGTGGATACGCCATTTCTAAACCAAGTACTTGTTGATTTGAAATAGACAGGTTTCCTGTCATTATGTCACCAGTTTTTCTTAGGTAACATGATAAATCAACATTACCATTTGTTATTGTACTTACAGCCAACAAATCTCCTAATGTTGTTCCAAATTTTGTATAATAGCTCATTATTTATTTATTGTCTGACAATTTTTTTTATCTGTAAATTATATAACAACAATGGCAAAATCGTCGATATTAAATTTTGATACAGAGTGGCTGGAGAAACACAAACACAACAACAAACTTCCAGATTGTCATTATCTTATTGTTGGAAGAACTGGGTCAGGGAAAACAAACTTGTTGATGAATTTATTGTTGGGCGATAATTTTAATTATAATAGAGTTTATATTTACACCATTAACCCACAACAAGATAAGTACGAGCTACTCAGCGACTATAATAACAAACTTCGTGATGATCTTGAGGCTGAAGAAGATTCTTTTACTATCAAGCAACCAGAAGAACTTATTCCAGTTAATCAACTTGATTTGGATGAGCATAAGACAGTTGTTTTTGATGATATTCCACTAAACAATGAAGAAATGAATAAAATAAGATCATATTTTTCACTGTCGCATAATAAAAAATGTAATTCTGTTTATTTGGCCCAAGGTTTTAATAATGTTGACAGATCTATTCGGCAAAATACTGGCTGTTTTATATTATTTCCAGGACTGGACAACGTTGACGTTAGAAATATTGCAAACAAGCAGTGCGGTGACATAACCAAAGATAAATTTATCGAACTTATCATACGGCAACTAAAGAAAAATATAATTTCTTTTTATTTGATAAACTTACACACAATCCGAAAAAAAATGTTTCGCTGTTGTATTGACAGCTATCTGCATCAAGTTTTATCAAACATCTTTGATATAATATGGATAAACGAGCAAAGTATAGAAAATATATAGAAGATTTTTAAAAAAAAACTTGCTCAGTCTCAGGCAGAATTTAAGCAAAAAGTACAGCAAGCCCGACATGGACAGATAGTTTCCACAGAAGCAACAGCTGCAGCTCTTAAACCAGTTACTGAAGCTCTACTTGGAAAACAATCTGAAGTGTTAACAATATCTCCAGAAGAACTTAAAAAATTGCAGGAAAAAGGTTTAGTCGGATTAGTTAAAGAACAACAAGAAGCTGCTGCTGCAAAAATTATTAGAAGATCTGATGAAGAAAGATTAAAGTTAGCCAGTGACCTTGTAAAACATATTGATGATCCTGTTGATAAACAAGCTGCACTAAGATGACTGATGAATAATCCACCTGAATTTGAATGAAGATTAGCAGAAGTAACACTAGTTGATTTGATTAAAAGAAAATTGGAAAATATAGAAAGTAAAGGTGAGAGAATGTTGGAGGAGATGCGCAAAGAAGAAAAAGCTAGAAGAGAAGCTTTTAGAAAAGAACATGGATTAGATGTTCAAAAAGCGCAAAGATTCAAAGATGCTCTAGAAAATATAAACGGTAAAATAAAAGATTATGAGTATAAAAATTTTAATGAAAAATACAATTTTAAAGGTGTAAGAGTACGAGATATTAGCAAAGCCGAGCACACCCCAAAGAAAATATTAGTAAGTTAGAAATAATAAAAGAAGAAAGTAAGAAACATCTTGACGATGTAAAACTGGAAAATGAAAACTACCACAGCAGTATCGAACAATATCAGCAAGGTATTATTGCCAATCTTTATATCAAAGCTATTCGTGATGATATAAAAAATAAACACTACTGTCATAAAGCTAATAGTTTGAGTTCTGAGGCGAAAAATCTAGATGATATACGTATGCAAACTGATACAGTTGTCCCAAAGGACAAAAAAAATCCTATTGACAGACAAACTGAATTAAGTCGGTTGGTTGATAATCAAGATGAACTTACTAAAAGGTTAACAAAAACTGGAACTGGAGTAAAAATATATACATCAGAGCCAAAATGATAGGCAGATTAATGCTATTAACATCGTCAAAAGAGGCTGGAAATGTTGGTGCTGAAATTGATAATGAGATAATTGATATACTTGATCATTTGAGAGCAGAAAATTATTAACATCTGACGAATACGAAATTTTACAACACGATTTAATCGCTGCAACTTAATTTTATAAAAAGATAATAAATAGAAATGTCAACAACGTTACTCAACTCTAGTACGGATGCTAGCAACAGCGCAAATTTTTCAGTAAATTAAATTCCACCAATACAACTTGATACTGAAAAACAATATGAGATTGGACTAATTTCTTTTACGGCATGGCATTCTATGGCTAATGTAAAAGCTGGTGTCAATGATGAATTTACATTTTATATGCAAACATCATGGGCAAGATTTAAAATTCCACAAGGAGCTCATAATGTCACTGATCTAAATAAAACAATAAAAGAGCTAATAGCAAAAGTAAATGGTGTCGCTGACAATTCTGAGCTGACACCGAATTATAACACTTTACAAGCTAGGATAACATTTACAAATAATATGTAAAACGATTTTTCATCAGCAGCAAGTATTGTGTCATTGATAGGATTTTCTCATAAACAATATGGATCAATTACACAACAAACTATTACGTATGACGGTGATCTGACAGTAAATATAACTGACGTAAACACAATATTAATAAACTGCTCAATTGCATCTGAATCTTACTTGGCCCGAGGAAGTAAAGGACAAACTATATACAGTTTTTCACCAGACGTTCCACCTGGTTCGCCCATGCAAATTAACCCATGACAAGTTATTTACTATCCATTACACGTTGAAAATCAGATAACGGAAATAATTATGCAATTGACAGATCAATCTGGACGACAACTTGATTTGAATAACGAAATTGTTACTTATTATTTGCACTTACGCGCAATCACTACGTGATTGTGTAAAACTGAACAACATACTTGATATAATATGAAACAGGGAAAAAAGTTTATAGGAGAAAAATAGTTTGAGGATTTTTAGGAAATATATTTACTAAAATTATTGAAAATGCTCTGGGAATCGCAAAGTTGCACCAATTGCACTTGATGCATCAAAAACCTTTGCATCTGCCGCTGGAACTGTGGTGGGACAAAAAGTAGCTGATAAAATAAAAGGCCAATCTGCACCGCAGATTGCAGATATAAAACAAGTTATATCAGAAATCGCCCCAACAGCAGAAACTAAACGTGCAATGATAGCAACACCAAAAAAACTTTTATCACCTCATGGAGAGCAGATTATACAAAAATTAATATCTAAGGCAACTTCACCAAACTTTATGTAAACATTAAAATAATGTCTGTTAAAAATTGTCTCTATTTAGCAGACCCTTATGACACCGACGACACAGTAACAGAATTTGAATATGTTGAATATATCGACGAAAATTCTAATGAACCAAATAAAGCTGGTGTTAGAACATTTAGCACACGAGACGAGGATGTATTTTTACTGCCTCACAAAGCAATGTTGGAAGTTCGTGGCCAGATCATGACAGTGGCTAATCCACCTGCCGCAATTGCAGCTGGAGCAGAAATAGCACTTATAAATAATGGCTGGAACTTATTCAAAAGATATCAGCTAGCTAATCAAACAGTGGAAGATATTTCAAGTCACCTACAAGTTGCGAGCACAATCTTAAACATTATTTTGTTTTCCGATGATTACTCAAGATCAACTGCAACTAGTATCATGTGGCTTAAGGATACTGAAGCTGGAACTGTATCTGGAGAATTTATTTCAAAAGTTGCATTAGCACATGGAGCTGATGCCACTGCAGATGCTGTAATTGTGAGAGATTTTCTTATAGCTAATGCTGTCAATTTTGGTATAGCTGCACCAGCTGCAGCCGCTAACGCAGACTCTACAAGAGTTTCACTTGTAGCAGCTTGTAATAATCTTGGTTTAACACCACCAGGTGCAGTTGCAGATGGCATTGCAATGTTAAATTTAGTTAACGGGGCAATTAGCGTAAGAAATATACGCTACAATGACGGTCATGCAAAAAGAAAAGCACTTGCCGCAAAATCATATCAAATTACAATGATGCTACCGTTAAGTACAATATTTGGATTTTGCCACGATTACAATAAAGTATTTCGTGGAGTTAAACATACACTGATCTTAGATCGGACAGAACAGGGCGACTGCCTACTTTGGTCTGGCGGAGCTGATGTACAATTTGTTACAAACAAACTTGCGCTGTGGATGCCGCGCTGTGGATGCCACGAATAACGCCAACAATCACAAAAACGGCAGAATTAAATAATATGATTGAAAAACACACAAACAGAATTTATTTTCTGTAACATAAAATATATCAAACAGCAGTTCCAAATACCACCGACTACACATGGCACGTTACAACAACATCAAATGAACAACTGCCGCTGCAATTGTTTGTTGTTTTTCAACAGCAAGCACGACATGGTAACCAGCAACAAAATAATGCAATATTCGATAACGCTGATGTTAGACGAATATATGCTAGACTCAACTCTAAACAGTATCTGGAACCAGCAACAGAATGTAATTTTGCAGATGACGCTAATAAAAATATTACTAGACCGTACATCTATCTTATGCACTCAGTGCAAAAATATCAAGATGTCGGAGATGGATCTGATATATCAGTAGAGGAATTTCGTACACTTTATCCGATATTTTATTTTGATGTTAGTAAACATAGCGAGAGAGCTGTCAACTTGACAGCTGATATTGAAATTACCTGGACACTCGGAGCAGTTCCAGCAGCACAGCTGTATGTATATGCATTGATGATTTGTTACAACTGACTCTGTCAGAAGTAAAATGTCAGTCCAAGTTTGTAAAAACTTTGAGTTTAATCTGTAATCGTTATATAATGACAAAATATATTGTAAAAAAAATATATTTAACTGATGGTCAAGTTAAAAAAACTAAGACAAGCTGTTGCTAAACAACGGCCGGTATCATTAAAAATAAAATATGGTGACAAAACAGGCACTTTGGGTACTTTAACAAAATTAATGTTAACCAAACAACAAATAAATAAGTATAATCGCGGCAAACCTTTTGTGCTCAATTTGAGTACTGCACAAATAACAGCAATGTCCCACCGCAGCACGGTGGAAGGTGGTTTCTTTGGGCCGGCATTATCTGTAATGGCAAAAACACTAATACCTAAAATTTTGCCAGTACTTGGTACATTAGTATTAACAGCAGCGTCTGGCGCAGTATCTGGTGCAAGGGAAAAAAAATCTGTCTCTAGAGTCAGCATCAAGAAAATTGTCAAAAGATAAATATAATGCCAAAACAAAAAAAGACAACAGCAAAAATAAAAATAACGAAAAAAAAGACGCGGTCGTGGCGAATAAACAAAGGTGGATTTATAGGACCATTGCTGGCGGGAGTAGCAGGAAGTCTATTGCCAAATCTGCTAGGAATTGACAGAGGACTAACACTGCCAGGAACTCGGCCGCATTTTAAGTAACTTTGATATACTTGACAAACTAAAATCCATTTTCGGATTTCGTGGGGTTTATTCCAAAGATGAACTCGAGCGCGATGCACCAGCTGGTGGCTCGTGCATGATAAATACACAAAATTTCAGTGACGGATCCGGCACGCATTGGGTAGCAGTCTACAGCAATAATTATTTTGATTCATTTGGACTTCCTCCGAGCGATTTAACCAAAAAATATCTCAACAAAAATTATAAAATAATAAATTATTCATCTAATCATATTCAACCAGTTGGAACTTCGGCTTGTAGTTACTATTCCGTGATGTTTATAAAACAAATGTCCGATTCTAAATTCAATTTTTTTAAATTTATTTTACAGTATGACAAACAACCTTCTCATGCTAATGATGAGATTGCAATTAATTTTTTATAAACTCCTTGATATAATATCAACATACTGTCTCAAGTGCAAAACTAAAACAGAAAACAAAGATGAAAGAACAGAAAATACAACAAATAATAGAATAATGCTGAAAAGTATTTGTGCAATCTGTGGAGAAAAAAAAAAAAGTGTTTTTAAAGAAATTATCCGGAGCTGGATGCCCTGACAAGGTTATTTTAGTAGACGACTGAAAAAATATTTATAAATCTGAAGAAAAAAAATATTATTATAAATCTGAAAAAAATATTTATAATTTTTTTTTTTATAAATCTGAAAAAAAAATTATTATAAATCTGAACAATATTATAAATCTAAAAAACAGTTATAAAAAATCTGTAAAATACTTAATAAGAAATCTGAAAAATATTTATAAATCTGAAAAATATTTACAAGAAATCTGAAAAAAATATTATAAATCTGAAGAAAAAAATTATTATAAATCTGAAAAATTCTGAAAAATTTGTCAGTTATAAAATATATAATGACATGCGAGTGTGATTGCGATAGAGATGTCTATCTGGAGCAAAATAAAATTGTTACGTACTGTCAACAATGCAACAACTGAGAAAAAATTGGAACAGGTATAGATATACGTAAATTAATTGGTAAATTGCCAAAACCAGAAGGCGGTTGGACATTACCGAGCCACAAATATACTGGACCATACAATCCACTGGACAGACAGTTGGATGAAAATGATAATCTGCTTCCAGGACAAGAGCCTTACAATCATGTTGACGCAAGAGCAATGCGTCAAATTTGCTACCATGATAATGAACATGATAAGGCTGGCTGTGATAAGGTAATGCTAGACGAACTTCATGCTATGAAACCTGTAAATATGTGACAGCGTCTTGACCGAAAGCTGGTGCAGGGTTTTATTGGAGCAAAATATAAACTCGGGTTTGGAAAGTCTGATCTCGGGAAAAAAGAATTGTCAGCGATGGTATTGCTAGCATCAGAGCTACACAAGCCTAAAAAAAAATGTTTATGCAACGTAAAATTGTCGCAAATGCCGTTGATGATATCTGGGGATAGATTTAGTTGATGTGTCAAATCTTGTTCAGTTTAACGTTGGCGCCGACGGCGCTCCAAAGAAATATCTTAATGTCATGATGTTTTTCGCAAATATGCATTTAGTGTACCTGTTTCTGATAAAACAGGAATGTCGATAACTGATGCGCTAGCGCAGGTAATAACAAGTACAGAAAGAAAACCAAATAGAATCTGGACTGATCATAGGGCAGAATTTTTTAATAAAAATTTTAAGCAGTTTTTGGAACAAAATAACATCAAAAAATATGTTACAGGAAATGAAGGTAAAAGCGTTGTCATCGAGCAATTTAATCGCACACTAAACGAAAAATTCCACAAATATTTGACAGCTAAAAATACAAATACATTGACAATTTACAGCAATTGTTGATGAATATAATAACATGAAACAGATCAATAAAAATGTCACCAAATGATGCAATTAAAAATCCGATATTAGCAAACGAAAATATGTACTGCAGACATAAATTTAAAGTTGGCGATCGAGTTACAATTTCTCTGGAGAAAAAGGTGTTTGAGAAGGAATTTACTCCAAACTGGAGCAAAGAAGTATTTGTTGTTGATAAAGTACTTTTAACAATACCAGTTACATACTCGTTAAAAGATTTATTAGGTGAACCTATAACTGGTAGTTTTTATGAACAAGAATTTCAGAAAACAAAACAAGATATATTCATTATTGAAAAAATTATTAGGAAGCGCGGCAACAAAAGTTTAGTTAAATGGCACGGATAGAGTGATAAATTTAACAGCTGGGTAATAACTCGATTGATTTCATCGACTGCTATAAAATAATATTATTATAAATTTGTTCGTAGTTCATAAGTACAGATTTACATCTGACCAGCCGACACAAAGAAATTAAATGTAATTTTCTTGCATTATTGACTGGAATCAAATTAAATATTTTAGCAAAAATAAAATCATATTTTATATTTCTCTGCTGGCCAGTTATTTTGATGTTAAGAAAAGGTTTTATAAGTTGCCAAAATATTTGTTGTTCAGCAACAGTAAAATTAAATTTTACTATTTTTTAGCGATAGGATACTTAACATTATATCGTCCAGTTGTCGGTCTGCTGTAATTTTTTTTGTCAACAACGTCAGCTACTTCATCTTCATCGTCGTTGTTATTAAATAAAATATCATCTTCGTTAAAGCCTGGCATTACGTCAGGGATGAAATTGTCGTCGACGATTTTATCGCTGGCGATTGTATCACTTACATATATATCAGCAAGTCCCTTCATCAAGTCCACATTATAATAAATTTTTATCTAATTTATAATAATAAAATAACAACAGAAACAAAAATCTTCTGATGTAAACTATCATCAGAAAGTTAATATATTAAATTACAAAGAATTAGCTGAAGCAGTTCGAAAATGTTCGTCAGGATATAGTGCCTATTTTGTTGACGTTATTGTCATGCAAGGTGATTCTGATAAATTTCTATTAACAGCGGCAGAAAAAAAAACAAATTTGATAACAGTTCACTTATAACATTAAAATTTGATCGCGATGATATTTTAATGCTTGCACATAATTGTCTTACTAAGACAGAGTTAAGAAACATAATTAATCATATTTAAAAATGAATCTGTCAAATGTTGATGTTGAAGTTGTTGATTTCTTTACACTATCTGCAACATCTTTCACTGATTGCGGATGAATTCTACGATATTTTGCGGCAGAATAAATTGATTTAAAATTTATATTTTCATCAGTTTCAAGATTTGTTGAGATAATTGGCCTTTTAGGATTTTAAAATTATTAGCACCACCAACTCCTCTTTTGGTGTTTTCTTTTGGCGTGACCAGATCTAAATTTTCTAGACTGTCCGATTTAATGCTGTTGATGTGATCGATAACCAAATCATTTGAAATAGCACCATGAAAAACATCATAAATAAATCTGTGACTGTAATAACCAACAAAATCTGTTTTAGTTCCACAAACTACTATACGTAAATAACCAGTTTTATGTAAACTTCCGATAACGTTTTTTGCTTTTCTATGTCGTATAATTCCACGATCACTAGCCTCATATAAATCAAACACTAGATGCAGTTGAAACTCATCTTGCAATCATAGATTTTCAATATTATCATCAGTGATTGCGCCGTTTACCCTGTAAACTCATTGTCCTTCTGGAATGTCTCCATAAAACAAAGTATAAATAAAATCGTTTCTAAACATTTCAGTCCTATCTGTATTATCACCTCTGACACTGATCTTATAACCAGCTGGAGTTGGTATGCCAAAAGGTTGTCTGTATCTGACACAAATAACCGAACCAAGTGCATTTCCAGCATATATGTTGTACTTGGGGTGTACGTGATATTCTTCCTGTTCCTCTGCTGTCACTCTAATGTATCTCAGAATTTCTCTCACAATATTATATAGCATTTTTTATATCTCTAATTGAAAAATACATAAAAATCAATTAAATATACAAATACTACGTATAATGTTAAAATTGCGAGATATTGCCAAAAAAGAACCTTAACAAAGCAGAAAAAATTGCTACTCATTTTCTGGCTATGATAACAGTTACAAATTTGACAATCAAACTGTTCTAGCAAATTTTAACTCCACAAATTTATTTCATTTTTTACAGCCTGTTATAGCGCAAGAACTTGCAGCTCATAAAAGTATCAAGCTGATAGTACAGTATCATGTAATTTTATCAAAGTTACATGCAATCGAAAAAGATATAATTGACATAATTTTTGAAAATACAAATTTCGACAGCGAAATTTCCGAACAGTATCTAACGGTTAAATCACGAAAAATATTAGCTGGAACAAACATTTTCTCAATTGCTGATTAAATACATCAGGAAATAAATAAAAAATTGGAGGAATTTACCACATCAGGATCAGGTTGGAAATTTGAAATGATAAAAGAAGTTTTATTTCACACAGCAAGATATAACATACTTCGCAGTAGTTCTTACGTTGATCTCCCTCAAAAAATTAAAAACAGAAAATGCTGTATAAATGTAAAAAACAATGATGACCAATGTTTTTGTTTGGCAATTCTGTCTGCGAAACATTCTCAAAGTTGTAACTGATTGAGTTGAAAAATATTTACCATACAAAGACGAACTAAATTTTGACAGAAAAAATTTTCCAGTGGCAGAGAATCAGATAACAAAGTTTGAAAAACAGAACGATATTTCAATAAATGTTTTCAGACTAGATGAAAAACAAAATGTTTACCCTAGATATATTTCAGCAACTGCAACACAAAACACAATAAACTTGCTGTTTTATAAAGGACATTACATCTGGATCAAAAACTTTAACGGCCTAGTTGGCAGACAATATAATAAATATAAAAATAAGAAATATTTCTGCTACCGTTGTTTAGAAGGTTTTTCTAAGAATGAAAAACTGCAAGATCATCTTAAATACTGTATTAATGTTCAAAAAATAACAATGATAACAGTGAAAGAAAAAATATTACAATTTAAAAATTAAAATCATAAATTAAGTATTCCGTTTGTTATTTATGCTGATTTCAAGTGTCTACTTGTCCCTATGGCAGGTGCAGAAAATGATCCAAATAAATCAAGCACTAGAAAAATATAACAACATGTTCCCTATGGAGCAGCTTATAAAATAGTTTGCTGTGCTCACGATCATTTTAAAAGTCCAGTAAAGTTATACAGATGTAGCAATGGCGAATATGAAAGTCTGGCCGTGTGGTTATTAAAAAATTTAATAGACGATGTTAATAAAATTTTCAACAGGCTGCACAAGACAGCTCCAATGAAAATAACATCCAAACAACAACTTTATTTTGAGAATGCAGTTAATTGTCACATCTGTGAAATGTTGTTAGGTGACGATAAAGTGCGAGATCACTGTCATCTGACCAGTCAGTATTGTAGGGCATCTCATAAAAATTGCAATTTAAAATTTCATGCGCCAAATTTTAGTCCAGTTGTTTTACATAACTTTCGTGGTTACGATAGTCATATCATTGTCGAAGCATTTGGCAATGAGGAAATTAAATCTAAACTAAAATCAAATAATATAATAAAATGCATTCCAAACACTTTTGAAAAGCATATTTCAGTTACGCTTGGCAAATTACGTTTCATCGACAGTCTGCAATTTATTCCAGCAACATTACATGAGCTTGTAAAAGACTGTAGCAGTTTCAATAATCTAAAAAGTTGCTTTGGTGAAAACTATGTCAACCTGACCAAAAAAAGGTGTCTTTCCATATGAGCATCTCAACGACTGGAGCATATTTGATGAAACTTCTCTGAATGGCAAAGACAAATTTTACTCTCAATTAAAGGCGAAGGTGTATCAGATGACGAGTACAAATATGCACAAGATATATGGAATAAATTTAGTTGTAAAACATTTGGTGATTATCATGATTTATGTTTGAAAACAGATGTGTTATTGTTAGCTGATGTTTTCAAGAGTTTTTGTCGAGTTAGTCATAAAAATTATGGATTAGATCCATGTTGGTATTATTCTGCGCCAGGATTGTCATGGGATGCCCTGCTAAAAACAAGCAGGATAAAATTGGATCTCTTAACTGATGTTGATATGTTTAATTTTATTGAAAAAGGGATTCGCTGTGGAATTAGCGTTATAACAAACAAATATGCGATAGCTAATAATAAATACTTAAAGAATTGCAATAAAAATTTACCGTCAAATTATATTATCTATCTCAACCCTCATAATTTGTATGGTTGGGCAATGTCAGAGCTGGTGCCATGTGGTGGATTTCATTGGATAACTCCAAATCAATTTCTTAGCGAAACAGAAAAAAATCTCCCAGAAAATGTCAGTTATTTTGTTGAGGTTGATCTCAATTATCCTGAGTCACTTCACAACCTACATAACGACTATCCATTTTGTGCAGAGTCAATGATCATCGATTATAGTTTATTATCACCTGAACAACAGGCAATGACAACAGCAAAATATTTGATTGTTAATAAACTAGTTCCAAATTTGTTAAATAAAAGAAATTAATTATGTGATACATTACAAAAATTTAAAACAAGCAGTACATGCTGGACTAGTCCTTAGGAAGGTTCATTGCGTGCTAAAATTTAATCAATCACGGTGGATGGCAGATTATATTGATTTAAATACCAAACGTCATGCTATTGCTAAGACCAACTTTGAGAAAAAAACTTTTTTCAAGTTGATGAACAATTCAGTATTTGGTAAGAAGATGGAAAATATTAGAAAGTGAGTAAATATTGAGATTGTAAATGATATAAATCGCAGAAATAAATTAGTTAACGATGACGGTTTTGTCAGTATGAAAATATTTAATGAAAATCTTGTTGCAACACAACTACGAAAGACAAATTTAAAGTTAAATAAACCAATTTATGTTGGTGCGTCGGTGTTGGACATATCAAAGTGGCTGATGTACTATTTTCACTATAATTTTACAGAAAGCAGTGGCCAGATCAGGAGTTGCTATTTACTGATACAGATTCGTTAGTTTATAATATAAAATGTGAGGATGTCTATCAAGACGTCTATGACCACCGTGACTTATTTGATTTATCAGATTATCCAGCAAGTAGTGGATTTCATGATGATGCAAATAAAAAGTTATTGGCAAAATGAAAGATGAATTTATGTTTGTACTAGTTAAGGAATTTGTTGGACTTCAAAGCAAAATGTATGCCATAACTTTAGATGACAATAAACTGACAAAAAAAAAGCAAAAGGTATTCCTCATGGATATGAGAAAAAATGTATGAAGTTTGATGACTTTAAAGCAGTACTAAACAGTAATGTCAGCTTTATTAAAACAAATGTTATCAGAACAAATCATCACAAACTTTAAACACATACAATTATAAAACATGGACTAAGTAATTTTGATGATAAGAGATTCTGTGAGGACGGAATTAATACACTAGCTATTGGGCATTATGTAAGTTATGATATATTTAATTTTGTCTAACATTAAAAAATAATGTTCGAAAATTTAACATTAGCCAATGGAGTTAGCAGCAAAATTTAAAAATTAATGATTAATGGCAAACCACTACAGTTTGAATTTAATGATGAAATTTCAGGTATTTGTTTTAGTAAATTTGATAAAATGAAACTTTCGCTTATCAAATCAGATAACAGCAAATATTTTGATTATCTTGAAAAATTATGAGATGAACTTATGTTGAAATATGGTAACCTTCACAATCTGATAAGTCAGGACAAATATACCAAAATAAATATCGACCTAAACCAGTCAAAGGTGTTTGCAAAAGGTTGTAAGTATTTTATCAACAGGGTAACAAGGAAAGAGCTATTTGAATGTCATTGAAAAGTAAGCGGACAAATTAGATTTTATTTGTATAAACATGATGATAAATTATTTCTAATTGCTACCATTGAAACATTACTTAAAGGCGAAGAAAAAAAAAAAATTTTTTCCTAGTCTGTCAGGCAATAACTCTATACTAAATTCAAGAAAATGTTTCACTTACCTTGCTTACGTCCACAGAAATGACTACATAAAACAATCTGGCTGCCTTTTATAGCATTATAACACCCACGCAAAATTTTCTAGAATGTTCTTTGAGATTTCCATTATGTAATCACTAGGATTTCTATTACAGTTGAGAATTTCCATTACGTAATTTTCTAAAACAGTTGGGAATTTCTATTACAGTTGGAATTTCCATTACATAATTTTTCTAAAACAGTTGGGGATTTCCATTATGTAATTTTTCCATTACAGTTGGGAATTTCCATTACGTAATTTTTCCATTACAATTGGGAATTTCCATTACATAATTTTTCTAAAACAGTTCGGGATTTCTATTACAGTTGGGGATTTCCATTACGTAATCGCTGGGGATTTACAAACGTATACATACATCTCTATATATATCATCCAGCTGTCGCCGCAGGCTTTCCCAATTGAAAGTATATATGTCAGACTGCATATATCGATTCATTGCAATTGTTACCTTCTAGGCAGAAATGTGTGAATTCTCACCAGAATAAATGTGATATATACATCAAGATTCTGACATTGAAAGGTAAGTAAAAAAATTAAATTTTATTTGTAATCTAATGTCTGTTATAGTAGTAAAAGAAAATGAGACCCTTCCTCGACAAATATATTTTTTTGTCACCTTTTTCGGAGCTACAGGTTGGTGAACGTGAGGGTGAATAAAAATGTCAGCGTAGAAGTGTTTTGGAGGGGAATGGGGGTCTTTGATCTACAAACCTGGTTTTCTTTTACTACTACTTGTACAATTTAAATACTTTACAGATCATTTAATAGCTACTTTTGCACAAAGTTTGGCTGTTCTTTTGTAAATAAATGGACCTAGTATGGATGCAAATAATTCCTGTGCCATGCTGTGAATATGACGCAGTTTGCTCTTTTTGGTGATTATTCTTTTACTCTGGAATCGAACAGACAATAACCACAAATCAAAATTATGTGTGACATATTTCTTTGCATGAATCTGGAAGGGAAGCCCTCACTGATACATGCAGACAAGATGCTTAGCAATGGATAAACTTTGCATAATGTGGTTACATAATGATCAGTCAAGTACTTGAATCATAAATGAGGTACAAATCTGGAAGGTCTCCTTCACTGTCAGATATATTATCAATGCAGGGTATGCTGAATCAGAATGGAATTGGCAGGGTTTGGATAATAATAATAATAATAATTATAATAATTTAGGCTTTATTTAGAGAAGATAACTGAATTATTTACAGAACTAACCTACCTTGAGGCCATTCTAGCTGCTATATACAGAATATACAACTTGATGTGACA
Organism: Megalonaias nervosa; assembly: GCA_016617855.1. NCBI lineage: Eukaryota > Metazoa > Mollusca > Bivalvia > Unionida > Unionidae > Megalonaias > Megalonaias nervosa. Next base: position 29,148 of record JAECUM010093508.1, on the reverse strand, counting down.
AATCTGGCTTGACACTAAATAATTAACTGATCTGAAAATCGAAGTATCAAGTCTGGAACATATGCACAGGCATCTGTGAACACATAAGCATACATAAAATATCATCCTGCATTGAAAAATTCAACTGTGAAAATGATGCAAAAGCACAGAAAAGCAGGCGGTATTTATATTAATATAATTGTTTAATTGTCTGAAGATTTCATCCATACCACTGGACAAGTATACTGTAAACTTTTTTTAAACAATTACTTCTTTGGCCTTGGTATAATGTAATTTTTACTTCTTATGGACCATAAATTTGGAGTACCATCAACATCTCTTTGGTGAAAGATGTTGCTTAGATACACAGCAATGGCTTTGGTGGATACTTTATGCATCAATCTGGCCTTTCTAAAAAATATTCTTTCATGTCTTATTAAAATCTTTATATTATTCATTGCATCCTCAAAATTGTCAATACACTGATACAGAATTAAATGGCATGCCCTCTTTTAGAGTCTTAAAAGTTTTGTTATGTTTGAATTAGAGGTATTTCCCCAATTACATTACAACAGTCCAGATAAGGCTAAATGTAACTTTTATAAAAGATGACCTTATACTGAAGAGGAATGTATGATTTGACTTTCTTCAGTAGCCAATGTGGTGGCCTATTCCAAATCATGCGAGTTAGCCTAATAGTTAGCCTAGCTTGTTTCTGTTTTGAAGATGAGTAGGTGTTTCTATCAGTTTTTAACTTAAATGAGTGAATGTTCCTGCTAATTGGCAGTCTCAAATGAATTTTCAATTTAAAGAATGAAAAGGAAAATGGCTAATAATTATTCACGAAAGCTGAAGACTGAAATAATTTGTACAGGGTAAATATTGTTTTGTACCAACTCCTCAACTGTTTTATCAATATGAGTATTCATGTGGAACAAAATGTTGGTCGATCTATTAATTGTTTCATCCCTACATTTAAATGTAGGAATGTTGTCACTAACAGAGCTCATATGCATATCAGTTTTTTGTGAGTGTGTGTGTGTGATTTGGATTTTTTAATGCTTTAACAATTTTTCTGTCATATCGCTACGATGCCTGCATTGTGACAGTTAATAGTGATGTCTTGCATTGAGGCATCATGCCACAGACACGTAGTATCATGTCCCACCCAGTCACATTATCCTGACACCAGGCAGACCAGTCCTAACACTAACCTCTTAATGCTGAGCACACAGCAAGGCAGCTGCTAGTACCATCTTTATAAGTCTTTGGTATGACTCGGCCAGGCTTCGAACCTGGGGCCTCCCGCATCTGAGGTAGACACTCTAACTATTAGGCCACTGGAGCGGTGTTTTTTTGTCAGACAATGTTTGTGTTGAATTGTAACAATAATTCCACTATTGGATTACATGTATATAACAACTGAACCATTTCAGCATATGCCTACTATACACTGATCTGTGTTAAACCATGAACAAAAGAATGAAAACATATTTTTAGGGCCCAACATGAAAGACGCAAGAGCCCTATAGTAAATCGCTGTTGGTATATCTGTCTGTCCATCAACATATTCATATCCAAATGATAAGATCAGTTCTATCCAAGCAATTTTGCTTTAAACTTTACACAAGTGTTGCTGATGATAACAGCAGGAACTCAGGATATTTTATCCCCATTGGTTGCGGGTCAAGGTCACAGTTGCTAAAAGTAGACTATTTTCAAATTTTGTTTCTGGATGATAACTTAAGTTCTATTCAACCGATCTCTTTCAAAGTTTATCCGAGCATTGCCCATGGTGAGAGGAGGAACTCTATTCACTTTAACCTCTATTGGTTAAAAGTTAGGGTAACAGTAGCTAAAATAAATTTCCAAGCAAAGTTCATTTTCAGATTATAGCTCAAATTCTATTTGAGCAATCTTTTTCAAACTTTACACAAGTGTTTCCCACCATAAGACATGGAAACCTATCGGCTAGCACTGGATATCACAACCTGGGTGTAGGACCCTTCAAGACTTTGTCATTTTTTAGTTCAGAGATATGTAAACAAATATTCATCAATATTTGTGAATTTCTTTGGTCCAGAAAATTGGCAATGAATGCCAAGTTACAAATTGGAAATGAAATACACATGGTCATACATAGGATGTAGATGCATTATGAAAATAAATATTTGTTAATTTCATCAGTTGTTGTTATCATTTTGCCTTTACTACTTTAATAATAGGGTATTTAGCTTCAGTAGTCTAAGGAAATTTGATGGAGCAACTGTCCAGAAGATAGTAACTTTGCAATATCTCAGATAGTTGCCTGAAATCAAATGTGCAACTTTGGAGCTACACTTTCAAACAGATACTCAGGCCTCCAACAGCAAGTCTTTCAGTAAACTTCATTAATAGCAATGTATGCAAACACCCTGTTACTTTCGAAATAATTATTTTAATCAACATTTTATATGGAAAAACTGGCAATATATAGTCTATTAGACAAAGTATAGTTTACAAATGGAGGAAGCCATTGGCTATAAAATCACTTGCATTTCCATCTATATTGGATTCAAGTTGGATTTGAAACCTGCAACAATCATATCTGGCATTTAGACAAAAGCATGAAACAACCTTGGGTCAAAGATTTTTATTTTCATTGTCCTAGAAAACTGCTGTGTGTATTTAATATATGGGAACCATGAATTCCTTTAATATAACCTTCAGGGGATCGAAAAAATTTGTTTTTTTCTCAGGTAGGAAACAAGCATTAAATACTGCACCCAAGATCCTGAAAATTTTATGAAAACAAGCTGTCATATGTATTACCTTTCAACTTAATATATATTAATGATAGGCTGAATTTATGCATGGTTGTGCTTCAAAAAATAAATATTTCATCAGTGGGAGAGGGTAACCATAGTTTTCACACACCTCCCATTTGTTTGTATCCCCTTACTAATGTTAAAAATGAAAAGTATCAAGGATATCAAAATTGCTCAAAAATTAGTCATTTCATTAATTTATAATTTCAAAACTGACTGTCACCAAGGGACTGCCTAACACTGTTGACTTATTGGCTTTTCAAAGCAAATGGAAGCTTCCGACATAAACAAGCAGACAGACAGCTTGCTGTCCTCTTCAGGTTTCTAGAATAGTCTATTTCACTAAAACTGTGTCGCCTGTGTCCAATATTTGCAATGTCTAGTTATGATATTTCAGAAACAAACTGAAGAAATAAATAGGATGAACTCTTGTTTACATGTGTCCAAAGAGATTAACTCCAAAATTTAATTACTTATTGAGATTATCAAAGATGGCAAACTACCTCACATGTGCTGCTTGAAAACAATGACTGGCACATGCAAATAATGCCACCACATTGCTAAAGAAACTCGTTTGATTCAAAATGCCCACAAATTGACAGTGTTTGGGACAACCTGGCAACAATCTGGAAAGTACTTATAAATCAATAAATGAAATGACCAAATCTTGCGCATTTTTATATCCCTGATGCCTTCTGTTTATAAAATCAGTATGGGGATACAAACCAATGGGATGGTCTGAGAATACTATAATTTTATTTTGTGCCTGGTGGGTGAAAATAAAAAACACTTTCCAACACCTTATTCTGGAATACCCCTTATTGACTTTAAAAAAGAAAACAAGTCCTTTATCTTTTTTTCATAGAATCTGTAATTGTATATTGCACAAAAGTCATTTTCCTTAATAACTGTGTAATCAGTACATTTCTACATTAGCGGCTGCTTAAATTGTACAAGAATGATGTTACATTTAACAGCAAACCAGATTTAAGGAAGACAATGCAGTCAGTCATTACTGACACTCTAATACTTTATCAATTTCAGGAATTCAGTTGAAATAAGTTTTACCAGAGAGAAATAGATTTTTATTCAACACAAAATGTTCAAAAAAAAGCAAGAAAAAAATATTTAGAAGAATTTATCTATAACTTACCCTTAAGAGACCTTAAAAAAAAACAAATGTTTTACAACGGACAGGGTATCCAATAAAATCTCAACAATCTAACTACACAACTGACTTGACGGTTTTGAAAGCAACCTAGGTCTACCATCATATTAAAGGTCCTACAGTGTACACATGCATTCTGTTCACACTGTTTTGGTTTTCTTGCCATATTTACTAAAAAGTTTCAAACAGAACAGATCCAGCATGATAATTGTGCAAACTGTTTGACACAGGAAAACTTGAACATTCTACATTCTGCCCTGAGAACAGTAATATTAAATACAGTGGGGTATTTACAGATGCATGTAATGTACTATGATATTTCCCTAGTTAACTTGTGATATACATATGGGACAAATGGAAACTCTTTTTGATGTTCACATGTCATCAACCTGCCTGATGATATGGGATAACATGCACCGTTTCTCAGGCATTGTGTACATTTAAAGAGCATGTTCTATGTTGTTCTTATTGGGAAAGCCAAACAATTATGCCACACCAAAAATATCTTTATTTACTAAAGTTTCTGCATTTGATTTGGAATTTTTTAATTAGTTTTATACTACAGACTTACCTTTTTTGACCTGTTTGTAGAATCTTCCTTATTTCATCTGATCTATTAGTAAAACAAAAAATAGAATACTTTCCATCAAAAAAGCCAAATTCCAATGCCAAACCAGCTTTGTTATCAGAACATAATTGTGAAATTGTATAATTCATTAACATTAAGAAAGAAAATGTACTAAATATGCTCTGAGAGGCAGACAGAAAGATAGACAGAGATTATGGCTAGTAAGATCAATTCCAGGGTCTAGAATATCATGTTCACATAATATATCTAAGCAATGCAAAAGCAAGCAAGCAAACAGAAGATGTGAGAAGTTTAATACTATGTAGTTACTGCACCCATACATTAAACATTCTGGCCTCGAAACAAAAGTGTGAACAATAGATGGATGGATATATAGGTTGCCAAACAATGGACAAAAAACAACAGAAATACTGTAATTAACACAAATAATCAAACACTCCAATTTGCCATGGCACACTTTGTTTACCCTAATTATCACAGGTATCAAATGCAAAAGTTCTTAGTAGGCAGCAAATATTATTATTATCGTGTGAAGTGTTTGCTTAGCCATTTAGCTGCATCATCATCAGCAAGGTGCAGAGCCTGCAGTCAACTGGGGAACTTTCTCAGGGGACATTTGTTCACAGTGTGTGACATGATCTGTAGAGCTCCACAGCAACAGGAAGAGTCAGTGGCCTCACCCCATCGGAAAAGGTTGACTTCACAACGATCCTGTCCTGTCCGGAAGCGGTTCAGCATGGTCTACAGATGATGTGGAAGGTTGAAGCCTGGATGGCAGACAGATAGCTCAGCTATGAGGGAGTGGTTTGCAACATCTACTGAAGACCTGGCTCAACACTCCATGCCAAAATAGCTGTCGTATCCTCCAGCAATGAACCTAACAGATAGGGCATCTCAAAGTCGAGGTGATGTCCATGTACAGTGGAAGTTTCTCAACAGGGCAGATCATAGTCAACACTTTTGTGGTTACTTCTAGGTGATGCAGATGTGGAGGAGGAATACTGCTGAGTACATTATTATGTTTCATTCAACTGGGCAGGATTAGGGATGTTTGACTATGTTTGACGAACACAGGTCTGACATAACACATTTCTGGTTGTTGCCGGCTTAGCAGCAAAACATGGTCCTTTAATTAAATTTAAAGAAAAAAAAAACAATGAGGAATACACAGATTTGAAGGATGAAAGCTAGACTGTGAAAAAAAATGCGGTATAGAAAATCGTATTTTGGTATGTATTGCCAGAACAGCAAATTGCAATTAACCAGTATATTGTTGCAGACCTAAATGTGATTATGTTAATATTATCTAAATTTTGATGTGGCATTATATCTATTACAATATCTTCATTAGAACCAGGAAATGTTTACAATTAACTGATAATGATGTATATAAATTGGTGTCCCTTTCTCTCTCCAAGAACCTCTCTAGAGCATGCATGCAGGGGTCATATGCAGTTAACCACACCCATTTGTTACAGGCCACCTCTACTTGGTGTTGGTCATCTGCAATGATTGCATGATATTAAGCATGGTGTGCAGGCTGTCAATCGCATTCGCTGCAAGCTGCCAGAGCAACTCCATCAGGACAGGCAGAGATCTGGTGGAGGTTGTTTCTAAAATCCTCTCCACTTTCTCTCTACCACCACCACTATGCATGGGGTTATGATACGTCACATGAGCTGTACTGTACAAAATCCAGACACATGTTCAAATGCTGTTAAAGGTTACCTTTTATATTCTGTATCGCAACTGCACAATGATGATGAGTCAATTAAAATTGTGCTGTCAAGCTTACCTCCAATGGTTTGAACTTTGTCATGGAAGAAATTTGCAAATAGGTCCAGAAGGTTGACTGGAGAGAAGGTTGTTAGAAGTCCTGTACATTTATTTCTTGACGTTAGCTTGTTTGTAATATCAAAGAGCTCTTTTGCAGCTGGAGCTTTCAGTGATCTTAGTACTGCAATTGCCTGATTTTGCTGCATGAACTATGTCTGTGACCTTCCATGTCCAGACTTTGAATGCTGCTTTCATTTTTGCCCATAGCAGACCACATCAAGAACTGATAACTAAAGTACATGTACCTAAAAATGCATGGAGAGATAACAAGGTACATGTATAATAGATTTAGTGATACATGTACTGTCTCAGTTCTTCTCTTCATCAGGTGCATTTGTTTGTCATAGTACAATAATTAATGCAGTTTTAAAATATTTTAGTGGAAATAAATCAAAGTTTAGTTAACATTTAAAAATTAGGCTCAAATATAAAAAAAAATTCTTTGTTCTGGAAATTTGACATCACATATAATGGATTCACTTAATGACACATTTAGACACAGGCCTGCATGTATATTTTACTGTGTATGTATGTGATAAAATTGTGGTTCATATCATATCAAGGGCAATTATTACCATATGTATTGTGATATAAATGGCTGGCCATAAACAGCTCAAGCATGACACAATATGCTTCAATTTGATTACAATCAGATCTCAATTTCATGTAGGACAGTGGTGATCTGATTTTGATTGTGCCGTGTTATGGCAGGTATGTCAACATCTTGAAAATAATTTACACATTCCATCAGTGCAATCAAAGTTTCCTCAGGCAAATTAGAATTTATTTTGACAAGCCTGACAGGCACCTTGCTTTGAATACAGGATGGGCCCAATCTAAAATTATAGGGGTCCCAGGCGTCAGGCTATCAGATTTTTTTAGCACTGAATCAAGGCTGAACATTTACGATAATGGTGAACAGAACCAAATGCTCATGGGGAACCAATGGTGTATTACATAATAATGTCTAAACCAAGTACAATGTACCAGAAACTCGAATCAGTTAAAACTTACAAGAACTCATCACTATAGCTGTCTGTATTAACTTCAGAACTGGCTAAAATTTGAGGGGTACTAGGTGTCAGGCTATCGGTCTTTTTTAGCAGTGAATCAAGGTTGAACATTTATGATGATGGTGAATAGAACCAAATGCTCATAAAGAAGGGGGAACCAATGGTGTCTTACATAATAATGCCTAAACCAAGTACAATGTACCAGACATTCAAAACAGTTAAAACTTACATGGACTCAACACTGGAGTTGACTGTATCAGCTACAGAAATGTCTATTATTTTAGCTAGATTTTTCAATTTCCTGCATTGGTCTTTGTACCAGTATTCTTTTACGATGCAACCTGTAAAGAGGAACAACGATTAATAAGCTTTTGAAGTTAGCATCTGAAGTATACAAAATTTTATGAGATATGTATACAGTATTATGCTTGACCAAAAAATTACCAACTACATGTAGTCAGATATCACTAATGTTTTCAAAATCTTATGCAAACTTAACACATTATAGGTCTACTACATTAACTTTCATTTTATGAAGAGAGTAAATGATTACATTACCATTGCTATGGGCAATCTACAAAGCTTTCTCCATCAGAATAAAATGAGCCTGGGGCATGTGTTCCTCTATACCTACCATAAGATTATTCTGATGGAAAACATATTTGTAATTTTCATGAAAACAAGAAATTCTAAGGAATAATATATCTTAACTATTCCCCTGCCTGAAAAATACTTAATTATATTCAAATGACCTTGAGCTTGACTGATGGTCACAAGGGAGGTAGGGGTGGTTGGATATTTATGGATAGAGCTAGCTTCCCCGAGTCTAAAAGATAAGTATGAGAGCGAGACCAAGGATAGGGAGTCAGATGATATTTACAATGATTAATAAGACGACAATTTACCAGACGATAATGGAGTATTTCTGACCTTTATCAACAAGGATGAATTCTTGGGCTTTTTATCAGATGATATTTGGTGGTGACCTTTATAGGATAATGTGAATTAAAACTATCTGGACTTAACTTTCATTGTTTATATAGTAAGATGCATAGAATTAATATATTACGGGATATTGTGGACCAGATCATGTGACTTATAACTGAATTCACAGACTGATCATATAAATGGATTTAAAATGTCAAGTATTTTGGATTTTCATGGCTTTAATCAGAACAAATTATAAGTTGTTAATTTATTTTCAACATATTCTACTCAATAATACAAATATATTTTACAGTTTTGTTGTTAATATTCTTATTTATCTATCTGTTGGGCTTATTTATTTTTCCAAAATGCAACTCTGACTCAGACCACTGAAAAAAATGCACTTATGCATGTCATCCGTGCCAGCATCAACCTACAATAAAGCAGTTCTGGTTTGCACACATTCAGTACAATTTCCATTTGATTTGGTATATGGTAACTCATCATTAATATCGATTGGTACCCAGTAGATGATTAGCAAAATTTTTACAGCTCTATATGTTGGTAGTCGGATCTAGCACCATTTTCATTCAGAAGCACTTAAGTATTGCAAAAAGTGTTTTAATGAAAACTCCATATCAATGTCACCATTCCAGCAAGGTGAGAAGTGATAACAAAAACTTCCAAGTTGACTAAGGTGCCATGTTGATGGTTAAATGAGCACCATTTTCATTCAAAACTAGACACATATTGCTAGCCTATAGTGGTTTAGTGAAAACTTGTTCACAAGACCATTAATTCTGGAGAAGTAACCTTATAAACATTTTCAGGATGGTTATCAAGGCAGCCCTTCTGAAGCTTTTATCATCATACTTTTAACTCATTAACCCCTTGGCACGTCTGTGCATTAGGAGGTAGTACCCTACGTCTGAGCTATGTAGCGTCAAGGTCATTTAAGATATACCAAAATGGCTGGTATAACAGAAAAGTAGACAGATGTAGCTCTAGAAGGATACCAATTAATCTAGGGTTTCTACTTGCATTACACAATACAGAGGGAAAAACTTATTTTTCTAGACCCGATTTGTTAACACCAAAGATTCACCCATCATCGGAGTCAGATTTTGTGTTCGGATTTTAGACCTTTTGGCCTCGGTTCTAAGGCAGACTGGTCTGAACTGCATACAATCAGGTGTACCTTTGCAAAATGTAGGATAAGTTGGGGATTTCAAATAAAAAGTGGATAGAACATGAAATGATGGGTCCAATAACCAAAAAAAACAAAAACACTCCAACTTTTACCCTGCTGCACATGCGCAAGCAAAATAGCCAATGAAAAATTACGTTTCTAACACAACTAGGCATCTGGCCAAACAGAAATCACTTGGATGCAGACTTATTTGGATGTATTCAAAAGCAACCCCCAAATTTGTTGTCTCCTACTCATATTTCAGACCAAAATGACAACAATAAAATCTCCAGACGTTAATGAGTTAATGGGTGAAGTTTGATGATGTCACCAAATTTGAATATTCCTTGCATATTTAGTCATTTGTGCATCAACATTGCATATAAATTACAAAATTAGCCATTCCTTGACAATTTGTAAGAAATTTCCAAAACCCTTGTTAACTCATTACCCAGGGGGCTGGTGCCACATTTGTGCATCAGGAGGTATAGTACCCTACTTCTGAGCTAAACAGCATCAAGGTCATTTAAGATAAACCAAAATGGATGGTATAACAGAAAAATAGATAGATGTAGCTGTACAAGGATACCAAATAATCTGGGTTTTCTACTCGCATTACAAGAAACTGAGGGAAAAACATTATTTAAGACCTGATTTTTAACACCAAAAATTCGCCCATTGTTAGAATCGGATTTTGTGTGCAGATTTTAGACTTTCTGGCCTCAGTTCTAAGGCAGACTGGTCTGCGAACATTAGCAAAAAGTAGGACAAGTTGGGGATTTCAAGTAAAAGTGTACAAGACATGAAAATGATGGGTCCAATACGCAAAAAAAGAACTTCCAACTTTTATCCTTCTGCACATGCATGAGCAAAATAACCAATGAAAAACAACATTTCTAACACAACTTAGAAATAGGCATCAGACCAAATGGAAATCATTTGGATGTAGATTTATTTGGATATATTCAGAAGCAGCCCCCAAAATGTGTTTCCTACTCATATTTCAGGTCAAAATGGCAAAAAATCTCCGGGAGTTGATGAGTTAATACAGGAACAACTATAAACTGTGTGAAGCAGACTTGAAAACAAACTGGTAAGGGCGCTGATTCGGGTGAAGCTGCTAGAAGATTTTTCAAGTTTTGGGAGGTCACACTGGCATTGATTTCATTTACGACCAACTGCAGCTATACAGACTGGAGGAATATTAATAACAACACTTTCAAGATGTCTGCAGTAGCAGCCATGATGGATATCTTAGGGATAAAATTAATTTTGTACCAACCTGACACAACAAAGAATCTTTAAATGAAAACCCCATCTTATGACCAGCTATTACAAAAATTTCAAGATGACTGCTATTACATCTATACTGAATGTCCATAAAGCACCTTTTCTTACTTAGGGCCAACTACGTAACCATAGACCTTGAGAGGAATGTTACTTAAACCCTTTCCTTCCCATATAAAAATCTAACCCTGTTACCCATGCCTCCTATATGACATTCATGATGCCGTATCCTGGTTCCCCAGTAAAAAAAAAACATAAACTGTAAGGCAAAGCCATCATGAGGAAATTATATTCTTCCTTTGCTGGAAGAGCCTCAAAATAAGGTATTCATTTACACTGCAAGTTAGCATTTGTTGTCATTGCCAGATTTCCGCAAGATATTATTTGTCAACATTATGTGATTAAAATAATTTTGGCAGCACAAGTTTTATGTTTTGAACACAGCAACTTGCTTCTAAACTTAAAACATCAATATGTAAATACTAATATGTACCTAATGAGCATGCTTGGTGAAAGCATTCTTAAAAATATTTTAGTGAAAATGTTCATTGCTGTGCTTGCGTTATATTCTTCGTAATATCAGTCTGAAGCCACAAGTGAATCAGTCAACTGGCAGATAGGTAATAATGGTGGAAATCGCAGCATCTGGGCAGTACCTCTTCATTAGATTGGCCGTATTTGTAACTCACTGGGCACATAAATCAAGGACAATATTGAATTTATAAGAAACTTAATATAAACCTTCTGTGATTGAATATTTAGCTATTTTTAACAAATTACAGTCTGAAATATATTGAACAATGTAACGTTGGAGAATTCGATTTGCTATATAAAGTCAAGGTTCTTTTCTTATATCACTTACTTTGTGATAATAAAATAAAGCAAATCATGTCTAACCAATAAGCAACAATATTACAAGTACATACTATTATTAAAACCTATAATTTGCAATCATTTTTTGTAACAAAATTAAAAAGTGTGTAGCCGTATTAAACAAAAAAACATGTTTCTAAAAATAGATGGTGCCATTTCACTCTTGGTCGTAGTGTGATTCATTGAAACGGGGATCTATTTCATTCAAAGATGGACTTTAATGCTTAAATTCATTGTCAAAAAATAGTTAATGTAATGTTTTGTTGACAACAATGAAATTAAACATCACAGTTTTGAGATTATTATATATGTGGAGCCTGAAAATATTTGTACTTCAGGTGTTACTAATTATAGATTATTCACATGCAATTAAATCACTTTCACAAAAACATATTTTCTCAAGTTGTTCATTCACTTGGCCTGTTTTCCATACTTGGGCATATTAAATGTTATTACCAACATATTTTAAAGTGTGTTCTTGTTATCTGTCATGATGTGGTTACAGAGAGGTAACTCTATCTAATCATACATATGTATATAAGAAAAAAAACGCCTAATGATGTTTCATTTCATTAAAGTGCTGATCTCGAATATAAATATCAACTATTTAGGAATCCCTCATTTTCTGACTTTCGTGTTGAGGAAAAACACCCAAACATGACAATAACTGGTATCATCATTATGCCCTACTTATTCAAGCTTTACTTCACAGAATTAACATTACTTTTTACCAATGCAGGCCTGTTTTCTGTGAAATATAATTTTTGGGGACAATATTGCAGATTTAATTAAATACTTGTTTAAAGACATCCAATTATGACCTTTATGTCATCCTTTTCAATGATGGGACAAGTTAACAGGTTAGTGGTACAATTATGGCTATTATAATAGTAAAATATGTTCCACACCTTTTTGACTGTCAAGATTTCAGAGGCATACATTTCCACTTCCAATGACTGTCCCCAGTTAAGATATTCTCCATCTTAATTAATGTTTACCTTGAATGAAAATTATTTGCTGATGTTTATCCATGTATCAATATTGATGATATTCATTCTGTTTAATATTTTGTCATGATAAAATGGTTATCGATTACCAAAAAGCAAAACATCTCGTATGCCAGATTTATAATATGATAACTATGTGTGTTAATTTTCTTCTTAATCCACAAAATGACACTGTGAAATCAATGATTACTGTATCATCTTTATCGTTTCAATACTTCTGGGTAGTGTGATTCAAACATTGATCTTTGGGACTATTTCATGGGTTTTTTTTAATGACATTATCTGAAATTAATTTTGTATACAGCTGAGCAGTTTATATTTTTAATAGTCCTTAAGTTTGATTTTGGCGCTAAGTACTGCAATAAGATATAAATAAAGGGATGTTCCAACCATATCTGTCTCTTATGCCCTCCCCTCTGACCTTTCTAGCATCCCCTACACATTGTCCAGATCATTAAAAACATGCTTAAACTCTGCTATGTTCCATTAATCTTCATACTTTACCATTTTATTCAATATAGAATACTTAAATGAATGAGAGCTTGTGACCAAAAGTGGGGGTTTTTTCACTGAAAAAAATGCTTATACCAGTATTCCCGTTTTATTTGACTGAAAAATACTTGTACCAGTATGCCCTTTTTGTTATGTTTTGAAAAATTGTCCTTTTGTCCAAAAATGTGCCACTCTGTAAGAGAAGCCTCTATTTCACACTCCTCTCAAATTTGATGTTCACACAATTTTGTTTTTATATTACTTTTTAAAAAAAATAAGTCAGCTTTATGGAGACTATTTTCATTGCCCATTTCATTATACATACATATATATATATATATATATATATATATATATATATATATATATATGTTGAAACTCATATGTGTTCTTGAAATGTAAATATTTATTTTAGCAACTGATGCAAGTCAAGTTTTGACCTGTCCGTTTTGGGGCTTCTTTTTATCCCAAAATCAAAAGAGTACACACTTATTTTCAGATTATGTTCTCCAAAACACAAATATAAAAACCATGTGCTGCCAAACAAACTACAGATTATATTTATATAATAATAATACAATCTTTGCACTTAGTAGAATATTATTAATACCTAATTCAAAGTTAATTCTCATTGCCAAAATGTATTGTACTTTTGCCAAGTTAGTTTATAAATTCCCCCTTATCTAAAGTATGTTATCAACAGGAAAATCTTGTAACACATTTAAAACATGATCTTCTCAGTTTTTCTTGATAAAATTCTGAAGTCTAAGTATACAAGAGCTTGGTTCATCATCAGTGGTCATCATGGTATATTCCTAGTGTCTGGATGAAACTAATACAGTACCCAAGTACATAATATGTATGTATCTATGTATGTATGTCAATAAATATGCATAAAAATGATCATATAACTTTTACCTTCATGCTTTTTATAAATTGTCATTCATCAGTTTTCTTTCAAGTGTTATGAACTTGAACACAGGCATTGCTATTAGTGAGATCTGGTATAAAATAATCTCTATGATTATAACATTATCAGTGCATTTTTTTATTGTTGCCATAGTAACCAAGCTATTTGGTATAAACTTAACAAATTAAATGTCAGACCAAAATAATTTTTTATATTTGAAATGTTTAAAACCAATGTTAGTACATCCTAGAAAAATATAAGCACAGAATATACAGCCTAAACTTTATTGATTACACTTATCAGAAACAAAACACCTGGTGTACCTATATTTGGCAGAACTTGGATAATCCAAGCCAAAATATTAGAAAATCTCACTTTTCACAATCATAAATTGAAAAAATACAAAGCCTGACTGATTCAGCAAGAAAGCAGAAAGTTTAATATAAATGAATACTAAAAATATGTAATTTTGTCATGATTTTTACACATTCAAGGCTGGATTTGGTTGCCATGGCAACCAATCATATCTTCCCCTGCATGCTGAAATAAAGTATACTCAATAGCCATCCAGGGTCCACAATAAATTTAACACCATAAAGAAAATTAATACTGCACAAGAAGTAAACTCAATGGGATGCTAAATTACTGAATTAATGGATAAATCCTGTGCAAATCAGGAAGTTAAACCTCCAGACTGATGCAAAGTAAAGGGTTAGAAATGGCAAAAACTTCAACAAGAGTCATAGGTGCACAAGGATTTGTCAATATGTACATATGTAGATGATAAACATAACATAAAGAAAGTTTAAAAGTAATCGATAAAAAACTGGAAGACAAACTGTAGAACTAGTTGTGCCAATTACAAACTGTCAGACTGCATTAAGCTACAAAAGTAAAAAGGCATTAATTCAAACAATTCAGAGCTAAATGATTTATCGATGTACACATCTACAGCTGATGACAACTTTTAAAACTTTTCATGGCAGTCCATCAAAAACTGCAGGGTTAGTTGGACTAATAAGTTCTTAAAGGAAAGATGGACCAATGGATAGAAGGAAGGACAGATGGTCAAAAGGATTTCTACATATCCCAACCTTTTGGTGGTATACAATTATTACAGCAGTTCTCTTATACTTCATTTCATTATCTGAATACCCTCTGCAATAAAGTTCTGAACTGCTTCAATGCTAGTATTTTCAATTTGTATCAACTTTTCCCTTTTTGAGCATATTTACATTATTTTAAGTAGGCTCTTTCGCTGTCTCTGTCTCTCCCACTCTCTCTTGCTCTCTCTCTCTCAAATTTCTACATAGCAATAGTAATTAAAATCATTATACCATAACACAGTTTAGACACAGCAAAATATTCACACAGGATCTGCCAAAAAAAGTTTAACCTGCATCCCTCTTAAAATGTAATGCATTGTAGCAGATAAGTCTTTGACTATTTGAAAGCATACCCTAGTGTACAGCTTAAAAAGAACACCATGCACTGGCTACTGTAGTCCAGTAGACTGCAATTTTCCTATGACCAAATAAAAACTACTAAGTTGTTTCCTGTAATAGCAAATGAAAGAGTTCTTATTTTTCCCACATTATGACTCCAAACATTCACACATGCAGCTGAGTCAAGACACATCCCTCCTGGATTGAATCTTATCTACTTCATGTGGAATTGACACAGCTAATAAATCCAGTCCATAATTGAGAACTGAGTAGAATTGCCAAGAAAAAAACAACAAAATCCACTCATTCCTGACCAACTGGAAAAGTTGTTGTGATGCACTTTCATTCACAATATGACTCTAAATTTCAAATTTAAGATGACCAAAATGACAATTCTTTTTTAAACTAATGTCGAGTGCAACGACATTCAAAGGCCACTGGTAGGTGCTACATGCGCATTAATATTGTTATTGTGGCCTAGTGGTTAGAGCGTCTGCCTTGGATGCAGGAGGTCGTGGGTTTGATCTCCGGCCAAGTCATACCAAAGACTTACAAAAATGGTACTAACAGCTGCCTCACTTGGCGCTCAGCATTAAGAGCTTAATGTTAGGACTGGTCGGCCTGTTGTCAGGATAATGTGACTGGGTGGGACATCATGCTACATGTCTGCGGCATGATGCCCCAGTGTTAGGCATCACTATAAACTGCCACACTGCAGACACTGTAGCGATATGACTGACAATTTTTTAAAGCTACATAAAAAATCTAAATCACACACACACGAAATCTACTGCTGTGTGTTTATTTTGGAATAAGCATAAATTCAATCACTTTGTTTCTTGTAGGGTATTTTTTGAATAATTTCAAGCCTTTGGTAGAATAACAAAATGGATTGAGTATATAACAAAAAAGTTACTGCATTTGTAGGGGAAAATATGAACTTCTTTTCTCAGAATCATACTTCACTCCCAAAGGTCATGCAGTATTATTCTAACAAAAACTGGTTCATATTTTCCCATACAAGTGCAGTAACCTATAAATATTTTCCATGTGAATAATCACAAAACACATAAATGATAAACAGCTGACAGCATGTGGGATTCAGTAAGAACTCTATTATTTCAATCTGTTATACAGACTGCACACACAGTACATCTTGCCAGGAAATATGTTTGGGCATGAAATAAAAAGAAAATTAGCTTGCCACAAGTGAATAATGGATATATTTTAGCACTCATAAAAATAGTGAGGTTTTCACTCACTCGATGAAATGTATCCAATATCCATTCATTTCAAGCAAATAACCTCTACTGAATAAACTTTATGACCATTGGGTTTTGAAAGCTGGAGGTTAGAAATATCATTTACCTAGCATTCCTATCCCAATGTCTTCATGTAGGTCATATGTGGCACAAAAATAAAGGCAATCATGCTGAATGGGGCTGTTCACAATTCCCTCTGAGGCTCCAGTCCTCCCGAGTCTCAGATTAAAACCACCTCCATGCCAACATATATATGAGACATCCTCTGGAATTTTTTCCGCCTGTAAAAAAAGAGTACATTTCTTTACATTACACCTTATCAAGTAGACAAGGGGGATATGCCTCATGTGAAATAGGACTAATCCAAATGATATAAAAATATATGTCTTACAAAATAAATGTCTTTGACATGTGCAACATAAATTTTCAAAAATCCCACTTGATGATGACTGTACTTGTATTATATGTAGAACCAATAAGTACTCTGTTTTAGCCAAGAGTTTTTTATGTAAGCTGGTATTTTGTCAGAAAAGCTTGTTCCTTCACAGTTTGTTTCATCAGATTCGTTTAAGACATAATCATATTTAAGTTGAAACATGTATTAGTAATTTACGGCACCTCAGCACATGTGTAGCTGTATGGTACCCTATAAAGGTAAAGCAAAAAAATGTAAATGTATGAAACTCCAAATAAATGTACAATGAACAACAACCTAAACTATAAAATTTAAAGGAGTTACAATATTGGAAGTGTCTAGCTCTGTTATGTTACAACTCTATGGTTTTAAACTAAGTAACAGAAAGAAGCGAACCAACAAGTTCTGCAAACCATAACAAAATAATTTAATTGTCAAAGTAAAAATAAAAAATTTAAAGAGGAACCTACAGTATTGTGAATTAAATTCAACATAATCCTAGAAGTTATATCACAAGACCAAATGAATAATGTTCCAAATGAATTCCATGCCTTGAATGTGCTGATGTACCAAAAGACTTGGAGATGCTTAAGTGCCAACAGTCTTGATGTATCACAATGGCATTGTCTAGAATGCCTTTCAGTGAGTTCACAACAATCCCAATGATAGTGTTTAGTTCAAACAGTCATATGAACACTCTGTAATCCCAATAAATAATTTAAATAAATGATTCCTCTCAAATTAAATCTAAACAAAACATTAAATACTTCTGCAGACTGAAAATAAATTAACGGTAACAGGAATATGAATAAATGTTCATTTCCTCCTCCTTGTATACATCTCCACAGCTCTATTTCAACTCTATGCAATACATTCCCACATATGTTGCAATACTCAATCACACCAACAGAAAATTACCCCCCCTCAAAAACAAACAGTTCTTTATCAAGCCTAGGCTTAGAACTAAAATCCAAGTAAACAACCTATTTATAGCATCATTATCTTAAAATAAAAACTATAATCATGGACAAAAGGTAGCTATGTAATATGTTGTTTATAAATGATCATTATAATCTTCCATGATGGACAAAAATTAAACACACAATATAAACATACATAACGTTTGTATCTTATCTACTATTTCTTCTTTCCCTGTCTCTTTGATGAAACTAATCTCATCTGTACAGACAATTTTTCAACAAAACACATTTTTTTCTTCTGGAATGTGGGTCCTCATCACTCCCATCTTTACATGGAATTATCAGCTCTTACAGTAATGGCTGCAGTTGTTCAAATATGTATACCTTATTCCTGTGTGCTATTTATAGAACTCAAAAATGATGTCAACGCTTTTCAAATCTGAAAGTTTGACTGGTTATGCAAATAAAAATGCTTCATAGTACTTTATGGGTCAGAAAATTTTATTTTCACAAGGAGAAAATTCCCAAGAGTTTTCTGGAATTTTGTATTTATTTCATGTTATTCAGTATCGCCCCTTTAAAGAATTTCTAAAGTTGTTATCTGCACTCTTTTTTCAAATGTCAGGAATACTTGATACGCTCACTCTCCATCTGTCCTTTATCAAATCTCCTAAACTGCTGAGTAGAAATTCAAGAAACTTCGTGGCTGCACCTTGTGGTGGCCCTCTGCAATAACGGTGGTATCCTTGGCTTCTGCACCTGTGTTTCCTTGAGGAAATGAGATAGGTGGGTGGGGTCAAAGGTACCAAAAATTTTAAATTACTAAATTTCTGAAGTTTCTGAACAAACTTCATATATGCAGCCAAAGCAGGAAGATGTATCATATATGACACATTCCAAGCAGGGATTCCCATGATTTTTAAAAGTAATATTTTCTGGTCTTTCCCTGGTATTTCCCTGGGTGAAATTGATTTTTCAAGAACTACTTATGACCCTTAGTGAACAGAATAATAGAACATTTTGCTTTAGAAAAAGTGTACTTTAATAAAATCAAAACCAGTTTCTATTGTGAAACTCTCCCAAGACAATTTCAATTAGATTTATGACATGTATCAAAACAAAGGATGTATCACTAGAAATAAGTATAACTATTAAAATGCATGTAAATTCATATGTAAATCACATTAATTTGCAGAATAAGAATGTTAAATTTACTGTGCTTAATTGCATATGTTTGTATGAAGAAAATATTTTCCGATAGTTGTTTTAAATCTGGGCAAAACAACCCTAAAATTTACATACCCTAAGCAAACAAGAGTTTCTCAATGGGACTTGCACTCTACTGGGCAATGAGTTTCCAGGAATTCATGAAAAGACCATGTCTTCCTTTGAACTTTTGAGTGTTGAAATTATCTATGATATTCTTCAGCAAAAACAAGATTCTAAATTGGCTGCTATGGCACCCATACTGGATTTCAGCTTGGCAATATTTTCATTTTAGACAAGTCGGCATTATCAGGTGTATTTTGTTGAAAATAAAAAACACCTGCCATAATGATCATTAATTCAGAGAAAGTAGTGACAACAAGATTTTCATGATCAGCAACAATGCCATTATAGGCTGTATGACTGGCACAATTTTTATAATGAACTTTGATAAAACCCCTATAGTTAATGATCACCTATTTAAGACAAATAGCTACAATAAGTTTTTTAAGAGTCATCATGGCTGGCATATTGGCTATACAACTAGCACCATTTTCATTTAGTACCAACAAGGTACATGTATCATACAAAGTCTATTGGTGAAAGCCCCAAGCTGATATAGCCATGCATTCATCTGATAAGGAATAAAGAGCACATATTTTCAGGATATATTACTTTCCTTTCAGCAAGAGTAGCAATAAGAAGACTTTCAAAATGGCTGCCATGAGGTCCATATTGGCTGTCAAATCAGCTCTCTTTTTCATTTAAGACTAAATGGACATCACAAGAAGTCTTCTGGTGAAAACCCACATCAATATGACATTATGTTCAAGTAGAGTTGTGATAAGATTTTTAAGATGACTGCCATACTGAATGTCAGATTGAAGCCATTTTTATTTATGACCATCTAGGCATCGTAAGTCTTTTAGTGAAAACCAAATGTTTATATTTCCAACTATCCAGGAGAAGTAGCATTAACAAGATGTTAAAGATGGCTCCTGTCATGAACATAATGGACTTCATATCAACATCATTTTACTTTAGGATCAAGATATGGAAACCCCATGTTGATATGACCATCCATGTAGAAGGAGTAACAGTAACAAGAATTTTATGATGGCAAATATGGTGGACATATTGGACTTCAAATCATCATCATTTTCATTAAGTACCAACTGTATATCATACAAAGTTTTTCTGCGAAAACTCCACTTTCATATGACCATCCATTCAGGAGATGTAGCAATTATAGCAAAAAGATTCAAGATAGCTACCATGGTGGTTATACTGGACTTCAGATCAGTACCATTTTCATTTAGGACCAACTATATATCATAGGAAGTCCATTTATGTGGAAACCATATAGAATGTCTGAGCAGTACCATTTTCATTTAGGACCAACCAGATCATGTGATGAATGTATATGAATCTTCAAGGCAATAAAGTAGCAATAACAAACAATTGGACAGACAATGGAGAACAGACCATCCAATAAGATCTTTTGGTCTATGACCAGTAAAGCTAACAAAAATGATATTTTTTTCTTTGTTTAACTCAACAAATGTCAACAAACCGTGATGACAGGCTGCTTTTCATAACTTCCAAATAAAAGATACCAATATGGCATAGACAAAAAAGGTACTAAGTTTACTAAATTTCAAATGGCTAATATGTATGTATGTATGTATGTATGTATGTATGTATGTATGTATGGTATGTATGTGTGTCTGTATGTGTGTATGTATGAATGACTGACTGACTGACTGACTTTCTTTATTTCCTCTTCAAAAGAGATTTCATTCAGTTATTTATGTCTGTATGTATGTCTGAAGCTGTGACAAGCCAGCTGGAAACCACAGTCTCTGATACCAACAAGGTGGAGCAATGCTGGGAGGCCTTCAAACAGCTGGTGTACTCTACTGCATCTGAAATCCTTGGTGTCACTGCGCGAAAGCACCAGGACTGGTTCAACAAGAACTGTGAAGAAATACATTCCCTGCTAGAGAATAAGCATCCCCTGTTAGAGAAGAAGCATCGTCTCCATCGTGCATACAGTATCAACCCCAAGTCCACTGCAAAGAAAGATGCCTTCAGCAGAGTCCACCAAGCTGTGCAAAAGAAACTGCGCAAGATGCAGGACACATGGCTGAGCCGATAAGCTGATGATATTCAGTCCTTTGCCGACAGACACGACATGAAGAATTTCTATAGTGCTCTTCGTGATGTTTATGGCCCAGTAACAACAGGCACAGCCCCACTCTTGATCTCTGATGGCAGCACTCTCATAACCAAGAAGGAGAAGACACTGGATCGCTGGGTGGAACACTTTGACGGCGTCCTCAACAGACCCTCTTCCATCAATGATGAAGCGATCAACCGTCTACCCGAGGTGGAGATCAATGAGATTGGCTGACCCTCCAACAGTGCTGGAAACTCACAGACCCATTGAGTTCCTGTCTAGTGGGAAAGCTCCAGGAGCAGACTCCATCCCAGCTGAGATCTACAAGTCTGGTGGGCCTAAGCTAATGGAAAGATTGACAGAGATGTTTTGTGGGATGTGGAAGCAGAGACGCATACCCCAGGAATTCAAAGATGCATCCATCATCCACATTTACAAACGCAAAGGAAATCGCCAATCCTGTGACAACCATAGAGGAATCACTCTACTCTGCATTGCAGACAAGGTCCTAGCCAAACTACTGCCGAACAGACTCACAGAGCACCTTGATCATGGCCTACTGCCAGAAAGTCAGTGTGGCTTCAGAAAGGAGAGAGGCACCATCGACATGATCTTTGCTGCCAGGCAGATGCAAGAAAAGTGTCAGGAACAAAATGTCCAGCTATACACCACCTTCGTGGACTTGACTAAGGCATTCGACAGTGTCAGCTGGGAAGGCCTTTGGTAGATCATGGCCAAATTTGGATGTCCAAAAGTCTTCATTGATATGGTGGAGCAATTTCATGACGGCATGCTTGCCAGAGTCCAGGAACAGGGTAACTATTCTGAACCCTTTGCCAATACGAATGGTGTGAAACAAGGATGTGTCTTAGCCCCCATTCTCTTTAGCCTGATGTTCTCTACCATGCTGATGGATGCTTTCAAGGACAGTGATGTGGGAGTCGGTCTCTGATACTGTCCTGATGGGAAGTTATTCCACCTGAGGAGGCTTCAAGCCAAAACCAAAGTCCAAGTTGAGAACATTCGTGACTTCCTGTTTGCAGATGACTGTGCCCTTAATACCAGAATGGAGGCAGGCATGCAACAGAGCATGGACCAATTTTCCACAGCGTGCACCAACTTCGGACTCACAATCTCCACCAGCAAGACCAAGGTTCTGCATCAGCCAGCTCCTGGAAAAGATTACCTGGAACCATCCATCACTATCAATGGCCAAAAGCTCAAAAATGTGGACAGGTTCACATACCTTGGCAGCACCCTCTCACAAGCAGTCCACATAGACAATGAGGTAACACCAGGATTGCCAAAGCTAGTGTAGCATTTGGCAGACTCCGCTCAAATGTCTGGGATAGGAGAGGCATCAAGCTCGCCAGCAAACTCAAAGTCTATGCAGCAGTTGTTCTCCCCACCCTTCACTATGCTTGCGAGACCTGGACTGTGTATAGCCGCCATGCTAAAAAACTGAACCACTTCCACCTGTGCTCCCTGAGAAAACTGCTGAAGATCAGATGGCAGGACAGGGTACCAAACACAGAGGTGCTCACTCGGGCCGGCATGATAAGCATCCACACCATGCTGTGCAAGACACAACTCCGATGGGCTGGCCATGTTGTCCACATGCCGGAAGAACGCCTACCCAAGAAGGTGTTCTATGGAGAGTTACAGCAAGGCAAGAGATCTCATGGTGGTCAAAAGAAAAGGTACAAGGACACCCTCAAGGCCTCGCTGAAGAACTTTGGCATTGACCCTGACAGCTGGGAGAGTGATGCTGCTGATCGATCTGCTTGGTGCAGTCAAGTCAATGCAGGTGCAGCAGCCTTTGAGCAGAAAAGACTGGTGGATGCAGCTGAACAATGTGCTCTGCACAAATCCAGGAACAGCAGTTCCGCATCTCCAAGTCAGCAACCTGTACATCCATGTCCCCACTGCAACAGACTCTTCCCTCTTCCGGGGCCCGGATTGGACTGATCAGCCATCTCCGGACCCACCCCCAGTGAATTCAGTGACATAAATGGTCCTTATCGACACTAATGGATGAACATCATCATCATCATCATCATCATCATCATCATGTATGTATGTATGTATGTATGTATGTATGTATGTATGTGTATGTATGTATGTGTGTATGTATGTATCTATGTACGTGTGTGTGTATGTGTGTGCATGCGTGCGTGTATGTATGTATGTATGTATGTATGTATGTATGTATGTTTGTTTAAATGAAGCAACTCTTTTTAACTCCTTTTTCCCAGCTTATTTAACATTTCTATGATGCATGCACCAGATTCCTGGGAGATTATAATTGTCAGTATTGTGGATATCACACAAAAACCTATTTCAATGAAACAACTGTTGGAGTCAGATATTGCAAAATTGAAACATTCTCTTTACTTTCACACCAAAATAAGACATCTGATTTGAAGTATGAGATTTCTTTTAATAGAAAATATTGTAGTAAAATAGATATATATTTCTCCGAAAATACTTACCCAATCACATTAAAATTAGGAACTACTTCTGATACCTCCTGAATCCAGCCCTCCTACAGAATTGAAATAAGTCTATGTCTATACATGTAGTTTGCACAAAGGGAAGTTACTCTTACAGATTACCTTTCCTAACTCCTTTAGGAGGCACTTTATTTAATGGATATTGTCAGTTTTAACTTGAGTACTGTATGAGACAGGAAGCTTGCATTGCAGGGAGGGTTGGAAGGGATTTATAGTATTGTGATTGGGTAAGCATTTTTGGAGAAACATAATTTACATGTACTATAAAATTTCCTTTCTCCATTAAATACATTACCCAATCATAATAACATTAGGAGAATATGAAAGGAGGAAATGCTGAGCATCCAACTTTTACCTAAAAGCACACCATAGGGTTATTAAACACAAATCTCCAGATTACTCACGAGGTCCCTAGTATCTAGTAAATAGTGTATGGTGACTCAGTACTTATTGAAAGATCTCTGATGTCTGTCTCCTGACACATAACGCAGTGACTGTTGTCTGGTTACTAGGCAATGACCAGTCAGATGTTATAGACCTTATTGGAGAGTCTCTGCTTGGGAATTTAACTCTGACTGGCAACTTCCCTATGCCAGAAAGTGTCACAGATCCCTTAGTCTGAGATCCCCTTCCTTGTAGAAGTTCACAACTTCCTAATTCCATACACCTCTCTCATTGTAGCCCCATCCTGGGAACAGTACTACTACTACTAAGATGGGAATTCTATACAACTCAGAAATATTTCAGACTTGGATTGGAGGCTCAATTACACTGAGACAGGAACCTATTGTCAGCCTCAGATAATCCCCAAATGATATCCCATATACATTAGATGATGAATATAGGTCTTGGACTGGGTCAATGAAATTATTAGTTGTACCAAAGATGAAGTTTTTAATGGTCATGTCAACAATAAAGAAATTGGCAAAACAGACAGTTTAAAACTGTAAGAGAACCAGTAAGAAAAATATATATTGAATTTGTGTGATCTTTCAAGAAAAATAGATGTTATTGGTGATTTTATATGTTTGTGCTCTGCAAGGTGCAAAAACAACAACAGAAACAAAATAGCATTATCAAATAAAATAATTCCTTTACTGACATTAAATTGTTGTTTATAAGTCATGTAAGTATTACTGCCATTTCAGCACTAGCAGAAATCGAGCATGGTTTCCCTTCAAAAATGAAAAGAAGAACATCATCTATTGTGCTTACAGACGGACAGGTAGAATAAGGATTGATGCGCTAGGCTGTATTTTTTCAATAGTATACTCTGGAAAGGATGGAATACCATGGAAAAACATGGAAAGCCCTGGAAAACAGTGGAAAAATGAAATATTTTGCAGAATTTATCATGAAAACCTTGGACACTGTGCATGGAAAAGGCTGGACATGCCTGGAAAACAATGGACAGTTTTCAGCATGGAAAACCCTGAAAAAGTGTGCACAGTTTGGACTTAGAATTTTTTTTATATATTTCAGCATGGAAAATCCTGGAAAAGAACTTAGTCAATTTTCAAGATTGGCACCTAGTATTATTTTTCATTTCTTCTGCTAAATTGATAAGCCATGCACAAAAATCTCACCCATTGTCATGAGCCTCTCATAAGCTGCACATGAAAACCTTGTCAACAATGTACGTAAGTAAATAGAGCAGATTTTGCAAGCTCCTGTGTGCACTTTGTTAAATCTTGTGAGCCAAGGAATAACTAACCACATTTTCACATGTGCAGATTTTGGACTTTGATTCCAATTGGACACATGATAAATTTGTTTTAAGATTTTAAACCAGATTTTAAGATTTTCACATATGAGTGTTCCACATGAGCAATTTGGACTTAAATTTCCTGTGCAAATGTTGGATATCTGGCATGACATCCAGATTAATGTCAAATAGACATATCACTGAAATACAAATACTCCAGGACAAGATTCTAATGTTTAAGTTCCCATCTGAACAGTGTATTCAATGTATCTTAGACAGTGGTATCAAAAAACTGAATTTTCAACAATTTCAAGAACCAATCTTAAGTTAATAATGCCCTCAATTATATTAATGGAGATTATTTCTTAAAATATTTTATAATTCCATTTTGTTACATTTAATATTGCCAGATTTATACATTTCTGAAAATGGTAAATATCAAAACATTTAATAATATTAGTAATAATAAAAATAATAATAATAAACTCCATATTTAGAGCCTAAGATAAATAAATAAATATGATTTTATTCTTCGTATTATACATTTCCATACAATATTATTTTTATGAAAGATTAAGGGGCAAAAAAATCAATCATTTTAAAAAAGTCCATTCATCTTAATCTTTTGCTCTTATCATCATGCATATTATACCTGTTCTGGATATTATTACTGTAAGTGTTGTTGTTAATCATGTGAAATTGTATCATTAAGGTGATGGTGATTATTATCATAATTATTATTGTTGTTGTTGTTATTATTATTAGAGTATTATCTGCTGCCAGAATAAAATAGTTATTTTCATAGTAAATACAAACTTTAAAATGTTGTTACGTATATGTAATTAAATTGCTTGTGTGTTAGTTTTAAATTCTTTTTATTTTATTTTTGTTTCATTATATTTTATTGGATTTGAATCTCTTTTCCGAAAATTGGCTTGACCCGATTAGATCTTAATCTTACATTAGCACTATTTTTAGCCTACAGTTTTTGTAAACATCAAGTGATAACAATTGGCTATTTCCAAGGTCGTTTCGGCCACATGTTAACTGGATTGTAAACAGCTTTATTTTTAAATTTATTTTCAGTGTGAGAATTTGGTCGTTAGCCAGGGCTATTCTTGCATACGTGATAATTGGCATCTTTTTTATTGCAATGTTCAAATTAGTAAACCATGTAAGCCTATCACGAGGAGTACCATCTGACCTAAATTCGAGGCTTAAAAGGCCATTTCCTAATAGATCGGGTCAGAGTAGTTCTTAACATCTTGAGGAAGCAAGGTGTTTTGTTATTGTCAGAATGTGTTTGAAGTTCATTTGTTTTTGGATTTAATAACTTATTCTTTAGAAAACAAAACAAGTGTACTTTTTTATAAAAAGTTCTGGGATATAATTCAGTGGATATTTATTCTGGAATTCTTACGGAAACATAAACTGTGATTCAGTTGAGGAATTGTTGCCATTTGTGCAACGGCCACAGCTGACATCATTGCTATCCATATTGGAACATCATCGAGATTCGAACCTGGATTCTATTAGAACTGTTTAGTGATAGGACTTGTACTTTTTCAATCTTAGGATTCAATTTTGGATTATATTCACAAACTGTAAGTCCTATTTCGAATTTTTACATTGTTTTCTAGGGAAATAAATTATTTTGTTAAAATATACAAAGCTTGTTGGCTTTCACTCTTTTCTTTGTTACTGAGTACAAGCCCTTGTCACATAACAAAGAAAACTGGGTTGTTCGTCCTTGGGATATTTGAATTTTGGCTAAAATATTTCAGAAAATTGTTTTTCGAAATTTAAATTCCCCTAGTTTTCATATCCCAAATACTATTTTACATTTTGTTTCAAATCTTTAGTGAAAACAACAGGCTTTCATTCACAATGTCATCAAAAGTGGAAACTTTTCTTTCTAGTCCAACTCAGGAGCAGTTGGATAATCTGAAAAAAGACGAGTTGCTTGAACTTGCCAGAAATTACGATCTTTCTGAAGCAAAATCTTCCTTAATGAAACAAGAAATTAAAAATATCTTGATTCAATATTTGGCAGGGAAGAATCTTTTTGATAAAAGTGTTTTGAATTTGGTCATTAAGTCTGTATCAGACTCTTGACATAAAAGTAATAGAATTAAAAATGAAATACAAGATGGAATTGGAGTTAAGGAAGATCGAGCTTCAGAAAGAAGAGAATGATAAACAAATGAAATTACAATTTGAAAAAGAGGAGAGAGAGAGACACGAGAGGGAGAAAGATAAACAGTTACAATTTGAAAAAGAGAAGGATGAAAGAAAATTTCAAATTAAAATGAAAGAATTTGAGCTGGCAAGTGAAAAGCATGCTTCCACTTCACATACAAATTCAAGTTTTGACATTACAAGAAAGATCAGGTTAGTGCCCTCTTTTAGAGAAAAAGAAGTATACAAATATTTTCCTCATTCTGAAAAAGTTGCAGAAAATCTGAAATGGCCAAGGGAGTATTGGACTCAGCTACTACAATGTGTACTACTTGGTAAAGCTAGTGATATTTACCATTCAATGTCAGTACAACAACGTTCTGACTATGATTTGGTTAAGGAGTGCATCTTAAGGGGTTATGCGTTCGTCCCTGAGGCTTATCAGCAAAAATTCAGAAACTATAAAAAAGAAGCTGGACAAACTTATGTTGAATTTACTAGCGAAAAAGAGCAGTTATTTAAGAGATGGTGCTTAGCCAAGAAAGTTGAACATGATTATGAAAGTCTCAAACAACTTGTATTACTTGAAGAGATCAAAAGCTGTGTTCCTAATGACATTAAAACTCATCTTGAAGAGCATAAGATCAAAACCTTGGAAAATGCTGCTCTTGCTGCTGATGAGCATTCCTTAACTCATAAATTTCCTGTTGTAGCCAAATCATTCACTCAGCAGTCTATTGGTAGAAAGGTATTTCAGCCTAATACGACTCCTCCTAAAACTCAATCTGGCACAACTTCTAAAAATCAAGCTTCTGATAAACTTGATTCAAAATCCTTGTCTATACCTACGTGTACCTATTGCAAGTAAAAAGGACACGTCATTTCTGATTGCTTCAAATTGAAATATAGGCATCAGAATCAAGATAGTCCTATCCCAAATGCTCTTATTTCTAAGAGGTCACGGTCATGGTCATGTATTGAAAGCAATACATTTGTTGGGTCTAATAAACCCCCGTCTGATTTTATTATGGAGAATTATGAACCATTCATGTCAAAGGGTTCTATATCAATCTTGGGTGATTTGGCCAATCCTATCCCTATTAAAATTTTAAGGGATACAGGAGCTTCTCAGAGTCTATTATTGTCAAGAACTTTGCCTTTTTCTGAGAAGTCCTGTTCTAATGAGAATGTTCTCATTCAGGGAGTAGAGTGCGGCTTTGTTAATGTTCCTCTCCATTCTGTAAATTT
>JAECUM010093507.1:0-60994 GCA_016617855.1 Megalonaias nervosa | reverse complement strand
TACAAAGCCCGCCAAGCACTTAAAATGACAAAGTAAACTTTAACGAAACGAAACAGTAAATAATGAAACGAAAATTTTAAGTCCATGGAGTTTCCTCGTTACATTATTATATCAACGTTGACATACTTGCCAGATGCGAGTCTTTTGTATGTACTTACGTATTCGTTGATTGTATGCGCGCATGCGTGTGTTTGCGTAATGTGTGCTTAAGTGAGACTTTTGCCTTGACCCTACGAATGTTATGCAAACGTATGCAGATGTATGTTAGTTTTGTCACTATTTGTAAAATTCTTAATTCACGAATTGAAATGCACTCACCTGAAACATTTTCAGAAGAGAGAGAGAGAGAGAGAGAGAGAGAGAAAGAGAGAGAGAGAGAGAGAGAGAGAGAGAGAGAGAGAGAGAGAGAGAGAGAGAGAGAGAGATTGCATATTGTCAGTGCATTAATTCAAGACAGAATTTATTTTACTACCTGATACTGTAGTATGTAAACAAATTCTATTCCAGCATGCTGTAATAAGAGCAAATGCTCCTGGGTTTTTGCCCTCCAACATCACCACTCTACCACAGAAGCTGAAGGAAGTGGGTTATGTCACACATATGGTAGGAAAGTGAGTACCGATGGTCAATACTGTAAGGATAGAAAATAAGAAACGAACAATTCTGACTTAAGTATGTGCTATAAGTATTGTTGCAAAAAATGTTGCACTTATCACTCGCATTATTTTGTTCAAATTCAAGAGATAATGTTTTAGTTAATTGGAGAAATTGTTTAATTTTACAAATGTCACAAAATAACACTGCTGGATAGTTCTATAAGTACATGCACATCTGGTTGTGGGGCAATTGTGAAAAGCAGAGAAAGTAAATTACTTACATTTAACTTTGTTATCTACATGTAATTTCAACATACGATTTCAACAAACAGTCTACAGGTCAAGCAAAACACATCTGTTTATCATGTATCACGACTGATGCCTGGGTCTGTTTCAACTTTATATAAAACTGTTTATAATTTAGATGTTTATAGAAAAATTGTATTAGTGTAAATTCTGTGTACACTTTACCAGTTTGTAAATTACTGAACATAACATTTTAAACTACAACCAAAATAGGAATTTCTCCCCTTTTTGCCTTCGAAAAATGCTAATTTAAATTGTCACTATAATATCCGAAAAGAGAATTCAAACTCGGCACTAAAATTCCTACAGCAGACAGACTTTCACGACTTTTTGCATCTGCTTGACCTTGATTGGAGCGCAACACCATACATATATCGTCTGCTAGTAAACATTTAAGCATCATAATTTATTTTTACAATGTTAGTAAGTGAGGTAACATGGTTTGGATAACGAATAGTATTACGGCTGTTTATGTCATCAATACAGTGTTTCCAGTGGCACGTACACCTTCGACATAATCCGCGGGGAAGCCCAGTGATCTGTTGGGCTGGGCACCTGTCGGATCGCAGGGCTTCAGCTTATCACGAACCAGGAAAGCATTAAGGTGGTACAGCCTAACTTACATTGTGGACATAGCTTCAGTAGTCTTAGCGCCTTGAAACGGTCTTAGGTAGCATGCAGGAGCGGGTTTTGCTAAATTTTATTTATTTATTTTATTTTTGAAGTTATAAATTATAATGTAGTATTGTATGCATAATAATAGCAAATTATATGGGATTCAACAGTATTTAAAGAGGTGATATAAATATTTGACGCGATTAACACGGAAACAACAATGTCATTGTCTAGAGATAATGTCTATTTGTTTAGATGGGATAAAAGAGTGGTCAGAGCTAGGTGCATTGGTGTTTATCTGTTGAGTTTAATAATGCAAGAAGACATACTCCAATGCTTTTGGAAAGACATAGCTCTACGGGTTACTTTTAATGACGATAAGAATAAAATAAGCAGCATCGGCAACCCTAATCGCAAGATGGCTAGAAAAGTTCAGTATATAGAAGAAATAAATTATGAATTTGACGTGGATGAATACAAAAAATATTGTGGATTCGGCTAAATTGCACTGCATCTAGAATATATGATAAACTTTATAAGGTCAGTCAACAACGATTTAACAAACATTGAAATAGAATGTAATAAAAACAACGGTTCCATTTTAGACAACACATGGTGATTTAGCATATGAAATAGCTGTTGCAGAGTTAGCCGTAAGAATGGCATAAGTTGAAAAAAATCTGAAGTCATTTAAAAGTACTGAAGAAACTTTGCAAATTGCTGAATATAAAATTATAGTTTTACAAGATTGTCAGTTGTATTTTGTTGATAACATATAAATGGAATATTTTTATTTCGATTTAGACAACTGACAATTAATAGTGTTTAAGAGATCTTTACAACCAAACTGAATGTCCAGTTGCCACATATATATCAAGACAACAAAATTAAATGTGACAAAAGAAAATAAAATCCACTAAGTTGAAACAATGGCTTAGTAAACAAAATCTACTTATTACACAACCAGACCAGGGGAAAAAGTCCCTAGAAAATTATTTCTATAATTCAAAATGATGACCAGAGGAAACAAGACATTGTTTGGATGTAAGCTTACGAATATAGATGTGTTTACATAATTTTTAACAGAGACAAATGTAATAATAATATTGTCTTGGGCTGAAAAAGTGAAAACAACAGAAAGAAATTGCATATCTGTTGTTTTCTGAGAAATTATTCAAGATGAAGGAAACTACTTTTACAAACGAATACTGAGATCAAGATGATGGCCAATGGCTTAGTAAACATTTCACTTATTACACAACCAGACTAGGGAAAACAAATCCCTCGAAAATTATTTCTATAACTCAAGACGATGATCAAAGTAAAAAATACATTGCTTAGATGCAAGCATACGAATTATTAATGTATGTTAATACAGAGAGAGAGAGAGAGAGAGAGAGAGTTAATGAAAGAATTTTCTTGGACTAAATGTATGAAAACAAAAGAACACGATTACATAAATGTTATTTTCAGAGAAATCGTTCATGAGACACAGCCCGAAAATTTACATTCAGGCAAAACGTCCTGTATAGTCGAACGATTCAAAGACTAGGATGTTGAAGTATTTTACACGCTTGACACCTAATACATTTGGAACGCTTAAACTTAAAATCGGCGAAACAGCCAGAATTTCAAAAGTAAAAATGTTGAAAAAGGGTACCTGTCAAACTTTACTGAAGAAATAGTTGAAATCAGGCAAGTTATTTTATGTGATACATTGATTTACAAACTGGCAGATATGAACCAAGAAGATGTAGAGAGCAAATTTCACGAACTTGAGTTGTCACTAAATGACAAAGAAGATAAAATGTACAAAATTGAAAATATTTTAAGAACTAAAAAACGTATGAATGGTAAATGTATTTACAAGTGAAATCAAAAGGATATGATGATACACAGCTGGGAGCCAGCTGAAAATATTATGCCATTGAAATAGATATGTGATGCACAGCAATAGGTATCGAGGAACATGAAAATTGTTGGTTTTTCAAAGATAACAAGGTTTGAGAATGTGGGACATTTAAACCAAATGGTGCACTAGAATACGAAGGGATTAAACATTCATGATAAGTGAATATTTGGGTTGATCTCGGAATCAGAGGGAGAAAGAAAGTAAAGAGATAAGAATATAACAGAACAAATTAAAAGAGACATGAGATTTACACAAAAAAGAAAAGAGATTACATTTAAAATATGAATTTCATTCCAACTACATCTTCACAAAGCTGAATAAATACAATCCAAAAAACATCGAATTAGTTTATAGGATTCTGAATAAAATACAGGGAAAATAAAAATCGCTGGTGGATATTTCAAATTCCTCAAACTTCATTCAGTGAAAGTATTGCAATTACGCATAAACAAATCCCAATGTCATAAAGAATAATCATAAACTCAAAGAAAATGAATGGGTTGAGGAAGAATGTTTACACCATGTAGATGAAGTAAAATCCACTACACATTACACGTTATGCAATGTAAAGATATACCTATTTTTAATATTTATTGTTCGCTGTGCTTTTTCATTTTTCATCTAGCTATTGAAATCATATTTGCAAATAATTGCTGCAATCAATATTGGACATATATTCCTGTCAGAGACAGCATACATAGAATGGAAATGAAAATGTGAAAAACAAATACTAGAATTGCAAAGAGTTTATTCAATCAACAAAGGTAAACTAAAGTTAAAGAAGTTAAAGTTAAGTGGAAGAAAAAGTATTAGAGAGAGAGAAATCGACAAAGAGTAAACAGACAAGTTCACATTAATTTTGTTAATTTACATGATGGACTCGAGTTTAAAACTTGTCATGTACAGCATGGCAGACATGTCCTGCAACTGACTTTAATAGTCTGGTTGACACGAGCATTGCACAAATCTTTAGGGTGACAAAAATCTGATTCACTGAAACTCATTTTTTAATGTACCAGCCATTTATCATTTTTGCTAATTCCACTTTTACATTTGATAGTGACGACTGTACAAACATACACATAGAGTATACTGTAACATAAGTGTTTGGCTAGGTCAGCTAAGGTGGGATTTGGGATTAGCAACATCCAGTGTTTGGCTAGGTCAACTAAGCTGGGGTTTGGGATAAGCAACATCCAGTGTTTGGCTAGGTCAACTAAGCTGGGGTTTGGGATTAGCAACATCCTGTGTTTGGCTAGGTCAACTAAGCTGGGGTTTGGGATTAGCAACATCCAGTGTTTGGCTAGGTCAGCTAAGCTGGAGTTTGTGATTAGCAACATCCAGTGTTTGGCTAGGTCAACTAAGCTGGAGTTTGGGATTAGCAACATCCAGTGTTTGGCTAGGTCAACTAAGCTGGAGTTTGGGATTAGCAACATCCAGTGTTTGGCTAGGTCAACAAAGCTGGGATTTGTGATTAGCAACATCCAGTGTTTGACTAGGTCAACTAAGCTGGAGTTTGGGATTAGCAACATCCAGTGTTTGGCTAGGTCAACTAAGCTGGGGTTTGGGATTAGCAACATCCAGTGTTTGGCTAGGTCAACTAAGCTGGAGTTTGGGATTAGCAACATCCAGTGTTTGGCTAGGTCAACTAAGCTGGAGTTTGTGATTAGCAACATCCAGTGTTTGGCTTGGTCAACTAAGCTGGGGATTGTGATTAGCAACATCCAGTGTTTGGCTAGGTCAACTAAGCTGGAGTTTGTGATTAGCAACATCCAGTGTTTGGCTAGGTCAACTAAGCTGGGATTTGTGATTAGTAACATAAGTGTTTGGCTAGGTCAACTAAGCTGGAGTTTGTGATTAGCAACATCCAGTGTTTGGCTAGGTCAACTAAGCTGGGGTTTGGGATTAGCAACATCCAGTGTTTGGCTAGGTCAACTAAGCTGGGGTTTGGGATTAGCAACATCCAGTGTTTGGCTAGGTCAGCTAAGCTGGGGTTTGTGATTAGCAACATCCAGTGTTTGACTAGGTCAACTAAGCTGGGGTTTGTGATTAGCAACATCCAGTGTTTGGCTAGGTCAACTAAGCTGGAGTTTGTGATTAGCAACATCCAGTGTTTGGCTAGGTCAACTAAGCTGGGGTTTGTGATTAGCAACATCCAATGTTTGGCTAGGTCAGCTAAGCTGGAGTTTGGAATTGGCAACATCCAGTGTTTGGCTAGGTCAACTAAGCTGGAGTTTGGGATTAGCAACATCCGATTGTAGGATTTTCTACTGCCATTTTAAAGAATAAAGTGTTTCAGATTTAATTAAATATGGTTACATATTTTAGATTTACATTCATATATGAAGTCTGTTATTGGAATGTTCAATACCTTACCTTGTGAAAACACATTTAATGCATGTAATAACAGCAAAGATTTGAAACAATTTAACGTAGTATTTGACAACTTGAACATTCCACCACAGTATGAATAGATAGACTAAATGGACAGCAATAACACTAAAATAGGCTTACGAGGAGAGATACGAACTGGGGATGATACATTGAGTAGATTTACTTAGGAAAGACAGAAAATAATAATAAAAATGAAACAAACACAAAACCAGCATTTAACTTTTTCAACAAGTTGGCTGTTGAAATAGTTTGGACTTATATTTCTCAGTAATATAGCAATGCATTAACATATGAGATTGAATCAAAGCATTATGTCATCTGTACTCTGCATCACTAGTTAATATACAGAACATCTATTAAATCATATTTTCGCATTGTCTGATGTTGATGAGAAGTTATTTGAGAAACTAATTCTTGGTGAACCAGGTTACGATTCATAAAATAACATTACGGTAAGATTTCAACAACAAATATCAGATTAAAGAGAGAAGGTGGCTTACGCTGTTGCAGGTCATGGTGCATTTTTGTTACTCCGTACATGAAAATGAGTAGTATTGTTTGATACAACAAATTCATTAAATCCTAAGACCTATTTAAACTGTGATAATACCTTACTATCAACATAGTAAAGATCTCTATATCAATGGCTGATAAACAATATATGACATTTTCTTCATTTTAGAGCAGTGTTAACTTTTGTTGGTCTTGTAGTATATCATCAAATTAGCATTTATCGAAGACACGATGCAGCGAAAACCATATTGGTCAAATGTGCTCAAAATGTACACGATTAATGTACACTAAGCATCTATAGTGTAATCAGTGCTAAATTTAGAATAATTTTCTGAGTACTGATGTATTTCCAAAAGACGCATTAATGGAATGATGTTATTATTATTATTATTATTATTATTATTATTATTATTCGTTACACCAGAGAGAGATGAAGGTGTTATCTCTGGATCATACCAGAGGATGCTGGGCCGACCTTAGGCCGATTTGATCGATTTGACCTGAGCCCCGCGCGTTAGTAATTTTTAAGAATATTTTTGAGAGAGAGAGAGAGAGAGAGAGAGAGAGAGAGAGAGAGAGTAATTTTAAAGCAATGGAAAAAAATGTTAAGTTCAATATCATATAAAAGGTGTTTAAAAGTTTATTTCCAAATGCCGTGCTCACAAGGGGCCCCGCGCGTAAATACAGGGTGCCCCGTCAAAATGATCCAAATCGGGCCCCGCATTCGCTAAGGCCGGTATTGAGAAGATCTCATATGATGTGATTTCAAACAGAGAAAGAAACAGTGAAGAAATACAATTTGTCCCCTGCTTGAGCCGTGTTGGCTCATTGGATAGCCTGCCGGACTCTCGACCAAAAGGGTGCGGGTTCAAATCTTACAATCGGACCAGCCTGGGTCAGCTACCATGGTATGTCATGGGGCAAGGAACTTTACTCCAGTTGCTTCGGCACCAAATGACTACTTGTGTTGCTGGGCCGTAAAGCACCAAACAAAGTCGTCCCCTGCTGACAATCGAAACCGGGTCCGCGAATCACGGCACTCATTGCTTTACATGTCGATGCATAATGAAAGAGTACTGACAGACATGGTTTATATATATATATATATATATATATATATATATATATATATATATATATATATATAGCATATATATATATACTATATATATATATATATATATATACCATCCTACAGGTGGCATCTCGGTTACTGCAACTGGAAGTACACTCCAACTTACCGGGGATTCGACAGCTTCATGGGATTCTATACCGCCGATGAGGACTATTACAATCATACCCACGGTAGGTGTGGCTAATCTAGACTGTAAATTGAAACCAAGCACATACATACATACATTACATACATACATACATACATACATACATACATACATACATACATACACACATTCATACATACATACATACGTACATACATACATACATATATACATTACATACATACATACATACATACATACATACACACACACACGCACATACATACATACATACATACATACATACATACATACATACATACATACATACATACATACATACATATACATACATACATGTTTGTTTCTTTTCCAGTTTCATCTTCTGTCCCTTGAAAAGATACTAGAGCGTCCTTAGGGATTTGTTCATAACGATTATACCAGCAGTTACCATCGACTCTTTTGTGAGCAAAAATGCCACCCTTGGACTGCATTGGCTCAGCACAATGGCTCAAAACACTTTAAAAATTATAAATAGGATTGCTTCCAATGTTTGAATGAACTGCTATGTTTGACCTGAAGGGACCCATTTCACATTTTTATAACCTGATATCTTTGGTATTTAATCATGGATCTCGATTTACTAATCTGAGATCTCGGCTTACATAATGAATGATTTTATTATAATATAACAGGTAAATATGCTGAGGACCAAGTGACAGGTGGATCTTTATATAACTCGAAGTGCTGTCCTCGTTACATAAAGATGATGATGATAATGATGATGATAACTCCTCCTCCTCCTTATTTTACTATTATAAGTATTAAAACCCTATATGTGTCTTTTTGCAGGAGATGGGTACGACTTCAGGTTCAACACGGATGTTTACCACCCACCAAACGGCGAATATTCGGCAGTAAGTTGGGTGCATTCTTTCTAATTAACAACTTCTAACCTAGACAATCTATATACCATTAATTGACCTGTCTGTACGCGAAAGCTGATACGGTCAAAACTAAACAATGCTGCCTGTATCGATAGCTGAGAATAGCCATGGAATTCGGCACGTCTATGGTCACAAACGTTTGAAAACGTTTTATTTTGCCAGGAAACCCTATATATTTTTCAAATTATAATCGATCATTCACCCAGCATCTTTATTTAAGAAGAATTTCAGCCCAACAGTTGCAAACTGAATTATTAAAATCTAATTTATTTCCAATCTTAAAAAATAGAAATGTGTAAAATTTAAAAAAATGTACAGAAATGAAAAAATGGAACGAATTTAGTCATTTTGTTCTTTAACTAAGGCGAGTGCACCCTACAATTTTATAGCACTTTCTAAGTAAGACAAATATGCCTACAATTTTATAGCACTTTCTAAGTAAGACAAATATGCCTAGAGTTTTACGAAGCTTTTCTAATAAAGATTAATGTGCTCTACATTGTTTAAAGTTATAACACTTTTCTAAATAAGAGGAATGTGCCCTACAATTTTATAACATATTTATAATGATTTTTATTTTTCAAAATAAATGGCCTTTTCTTATGTGCAAAAATATTTTGCCTGGTAATTTCTGGTTTACATTCTTCATATATTTTTTACCATGTAATTGTGCACAAAATTTAATTATATGTTCACTGTTTCTAAAATGTACGGATGATTAATACTGGTGAATATTACCTAAAGTTCAATAATATTCGCCAGTATTACTTCTCCGTACATTTTAGAAACAGTGAATAGAAAACGTACATCAAGAGAAATGTTTGTTCTCCAAGTGTATGAGAACGATTCCGAAATTCTAAATTTTCTTGAGAATAATTTTCTTTCCATTTGATTAAGGAAAGAATCATTGTATATCTGTTTAAAAAATGTCTTTGAGATTATAATCTCCAAGTAAAATATATG
Organism: Megalonaias nervosa; assembly: GCA_016617855.1. Taxonomy (NCBI): domain Eukaryota; kingdom Metazoa; phylum Mollusca; class Bivalvia; order Unionida; family Unionidae; genus Megalonaias; species Megalonaias nervosa. The sequence continues at coordinate 51,525 of JAECUM010093507.1, read as the reverse complement.
AGATTTATTTTGGTAGCAATAGTAGTAGCAGTAATAAATCGAACATCTACGAAATCTCGCAATTGTAACTTATCTACCTTCCTTTTTCCGAGCTATATTTAACTTGTGACCTATGCCTTTTTCGCCGAGAAACCTATTCAAGAAAAGACACTCGCTAACCTACTCTTTTTCTTTTGTTTCAGAACATATTCGCCGAGAGAGCCATAGATATTCTTAATGCCGTAAATCCTAAGAACGAGTCTTTGTTTCTGTATCTACCCTTCCAGTCGGTGCATGCTCCTCTAGAGGTTTGTATAGTGACTTTACCTGAAAAAAATGCTATCATATAGCTCCTGATTTAAGTCATTAGTTACTGTCAGGTGATTATTGCTACAGACGGGGTGTGATCATCAACTTTCGCTGTTTTCCACAAGGCTCCTACGATTTCAGTAGTGAAGAGATGACAAGTTCTGGTCCTCTCGCCCCCCCCCTTTTTTTTTCTTTACTGCCTTCTGAAATTATCTATTAACAATTTGAATTACACGGTTTGCAAACAAAACAAACATAAAATGATATGATTTAATTAGAAATCAACACGAATAACGAAAATTGACTGACAAAAATAGTAGTTAGTGACCAAGATCACACCTTCGTATTACTATTCTTTTAAATGTTATACAAATATAAAAAACACTTATATGCTGTCTGTTGTTATTCTATTTTGTAATTTATTATGACAAAACTTGTTTGGCAGAAAAGAACAACTAATTAGTTAGTCCTTAGTCAATACATCTAAAGCCACATGTAAAGTTAACTTCATCATGTCATCGAAAGTGAGTTTGTGTGGTGGTCAAAGTTAGAAATCAGCAATGTTATATATAGTAAAACACTGTATGACGCAGTGAAAGCAATATGAAGGGCTCCAAGATATAGTGTATTGACGATACATTTCATTTCACCGCTCAGCTTTGGAACAGCAGATTTAAAAACAAAATAGATTGTTAAAATCACAGCTGCATAAGTAGGTGATGACATTGATTTAAATATGTCTTCTAATTCCCTCCTTTATGTTTTTTATTCTTACCCATTAATTCGTCGTTAAAGTCTTCAACTCTTCTTACATTTCTCCGGTGTTTTCTTGTTTATGTTGTTGATTTTCTTCGTGATTGTTTCTACCAATAAGACGCTTCACTGTATGTTATTGCTGGCAAAGTCTTTGCTGCTCAGATGATTGTTAAATTGTATTAATCCAGAGATATGTGAGGCCAATATGGGTATTCTTTATGCATTAATGTCGATTTAGGTAAAAAGGTAAGTGAAAAAGATCACAAATAGACACTAACTAAACTATAGGATACTGATTTCACCTATATTTACTTGGCGTCGCTAAATGGCAATAATACTGAAGCAGTCGGTACATCAAAAAATAACAGTTCAAAGTTCTTCTGACGTCTCTTGAAGTTTTAAACAGAAATTTAAATTGTGTTGATGATCAAGATAATTTTAACGTAAATATCATACTAATTAATACTTCCAATAGCAATAAAAATTTCTCACAAGATGGTTGAAAATGATGGTCGTATCCCTTCGGGAAAACCACTGCGTGGAATGGTAAAATTACGTGTATGAAGTGTAATGACTTGAAGTTTGGAAAATTATTTTTTTTTAAAAAAGTGAAAACTTGATTTTATATATACGTTACTGGAATATTAGGAAAGATAGAGTCTGTTAATGCTTTAAGGTTTAACTAATCTACATATGACGTTTCAAATGCATCCTAGATTGATGGGTGAAGCGGCTCTGTCGCACTTTGTTTTCAGAGCTGACAATGAAATTTTTGCATACTATTGTGCATATTAAAAGTTTCTTTTCTTTATAACTAAAAGATTCCTCAACTGTAGAGGATAAGAAATTGCAATCAAAAGTTGTCCTCGATGCACATATTGAAACAAGGTTTATGAGAAAAACAACACAGTTCAACAACGATGGAACTTACGGTGATAATTCAAAGTTGTTTTCATTAAAAATGGCGAAGACGCTTTACCATATAAATATAGCAGTTCAGCAAGGATGGAAAATATAGGTAATAATACGTATTTTTTTTTTAACATTATTGCGCTAAAATATGATCAACAGATATCAATATGTTTAAAATCGCTTTTGAACCAAAACTTTCTTCGTTGGCTAAGATTAATAAATCGTACACCTAGATTACCACAATGAACATGTAAAAAGTTTCCAGTAGTGGAAATATTAGAGCATACGTCCTCATCCTGAAGAAGTAAGGGTTTCAATTATTGATCTGAAAGATATTTACAGGAAAGGGCAATACTACGAGACAAAAGGGCAATACTACGAGACAAAAGGGCAGTACTACGAGACAAAAGAATACACCTAAGCAAAAGAAATACTAGACGAGATTGAATAAGGAGCGAGAAGAAACTAAAATGTAGGAGAGAGAAACATTTTCAAGCAAAAGGAGAATGTTGGAAAAGAAGCAAATACCAATTATATGAATAACTGCTTGAAAAATATTTATAGGAGTTGATAATTAAGATTTGTTATTCTCTGGCAGAACTTGGTATTGTGTAAATTGTAGACAGGAGGATGATAGACTTTAAATCAGTAAGGGTTCAGCTTAAAATTCATGTTAGTGTCAGAAAATTTACGCTGTGCAAAGTGGTAAGGATAAAATTAAATACTGACCTTTTAGTACTCTATACAAATTGTCGAGATAATTGACTGTTTGGTCTATTATTCAAAGTCTGTTACATGATCAGTTTGACAATGTAACCACTCAGTTTGGCTAATATATAACTGTTAACACTAAATAGATGTTAACATTACATTGATTGGGTGAAGAAAATAAAAGTATGTTTTAATGTTTAAAAAAAGCTGACGAATACTTTCCTTGTAATCGAATAAATTATAAACTCAACCTGATTATAAACGTATCATCTTACTATATTAATTTCCAATGGCGGACCAAGAACGTTTGATTTAAATTATCCCAATTAAAAGTTAGTAGAAAGTTCAAAATAGTTATTTTAAGCTATGTTTTAAGGATATTTTCATGTCACATTATTACAACGCTGATGAAATATTATTAAATGTTTATGAAAATATCAAAACATTTCTTATGTTGCATTGCCACAGTTGTTGTCCAGTATAAAACGGCAACTTCCAAATTAGGTTACAGTTCTAAAATCGACAACCACTTCCCTAGCAAAAGTTTTCTTTGCATACGTCTATATGATGCACTATTGGAAAAGTAAATAATGCTATTTGCAATGGGCCTGGATACATACACTGTATGCTGCACTATTGGAAAAGTAAATAATGCTATTTGCAATGGGCCTGGATACATACACTGTATGCTACACTATTGGAAAAGTAAATAATGCTATTTGCAATGGGCCTGGATACATACACTGTATGCTGCGCTACTGGAAAACATGAATCATGTTATTAGTAATACTCTTGCATACATACACTATATAAGGGCCTTGTGGAAAAAGTGAATAATATTTTATTAATGGACATGGATAGATAGGCTAAATGATAAATTGATTCGGACTGAGCTACATATTAAATTTTTTCACATGCATTTCAAAGACCTTGTTTGAATTTTCGGAGGGAGTTTCGAGGATAGTAATGTAATTTCTGGTCTTTATGATCACCAAATTAACACCAAAACTGACTATAGAATATTTGCTTTCTTTTTCTATACTTCCACCTGCCTCTCTAAAGGAACAATTGACACAAAAAGGACGTTTTGCTTTGATGCATTTTATGAAAACAAAATGAGGTGCGGGTAATGCTATGAAATCAATACAAAACAAAGTGAATTTAATTCTTTGGACCTGTTTTAGTGAAATGATAAGACTCCAAGGTAAATATTTAGTCCGAATCACCACCTGGCAGGGACCCTGTAAGTATTTAAAGTTTCTGTTATATGTGCCGTGTAAAAAAATTACCAGAGACCAAACAGTTCTCCATTTTCATAGCGACGGTTATGTATTTCTTCTTTAATAAGTATAATTGTTTTGACTAACTGCTTGGATAGTGGACTCTGGTAAAAAAAAATGATTCACACTTATTGTACTTTGAATTGCTTAAATTCAACAACTGATCAGAGCCTCGTCTGCAAAGGTATGCTTGGGGTCACGTGATCTAACGTGAAACGCTAAATGACTTCTTCGACTAATGAACCAAGTCAACATTTCTACGACATTAATTTGTGAATTTTCTTTTATTGAAAATGGAATATAATTTTAAATTGTGTTTAGCACTCGTGTTTAAAGGATATGAAGTTATGCTGCATATTTATTTAACAGACACAAGCTCACAAAACTAACTTCAATGTGAAACGAACTAATGGTGCTGTATGATCATAGCGAATCTTTATTCCTATAAAAGCAGTAAGTAAGAAACTTATAATAATGCGTCATAAATTTAAAAAATGTTGGATGAATAAAAAGATGAATTCATTTCATATTAAGGACTTGTTATTAAAAGAAAATACCAAGAACAAAACAAAAAAGTAACTTCTGCTACCGCTGCTATTTGTTAAGGCTAATTCTGTAAAACAAGGACAAAATTACCTAAACACATTTCGTTCATAATATCGTTTTCATTAAACCTGCCATAAAGGAGCATCTGAAAAAAAATTACATCATGTACGAGTGATGAGGGTTACAAGGCTAGAAATCAAAGTCCGTTTATTAAAAGTTCCCAAAGTTTCTCGATGACAAACTCTAGGGATGGAGGCCAAAATTTTTATTCTTGGAATCATTCCTGTTATGTTGAACGACCATCGCAAATAACGTAAACAAACAGCCACATTGGTTAAAATATGCAAAAATTAAACTAGAAGAAATGATTTGATGTATATTTCAATGTGTATGATATACTTGAGGACAAATAGGATAAACCTGTTAAAGTAATAGAAAATAAATGGATCAATATGTTGATATGTTGATAACTTTCAACTGTGCCGCAGACTCTGAGGATAGAAAATATCACCATGACAGCATGAAACCTTTATTCATGCTCGTAGCGAGCTAAATATATCAGCACAAAGACAAACTTTACAGCATAGGAAACACTGCTGAGATCATGCCAGAAGAAGGATATGTTGGTACGTTCAAAAAAATGAGCATCATCACTGAAAGTTCTATATGTTCTCTGTTGTGACTTTGCGTTTGTACTGGTTAAAATGGAAGAAGGAGCACGTGGATCATCTGCAAGTTGGACTTAATACAACTACAAAACACATCCCATCGTGTTTTGCTTGTGCACGAAGGCTATTCATAAGGAATATACAGCAACCACTTGTTGATTGGGATACTGATTGTGTTCGGGTATTTTACAAATAAAAAAGTAACATTACAAAACTTGCTTATTAAGACATCTGATCAGAGAATGCAAAACCTGCACAGAAGATTATAAAGATCTTTGTAATCAGAGAATGCAAAACCTGCACAGAAGATTATAAAGATCTTTGTAAATCAACCAAAATTTGTCAGAAACAGGTTTGTAAAAACAAAGTTTAGGATCATGACAATTTAACATGACAATATAAAGGGCATGCGCGTAACAAGTGCATTTTAATTTTCAGATCTCCTATATTCACTGCCTCTTAAATCTTTTGGGGCTTTTCATGACTGTTGGTCATAGAACTTATTACAAATGACTTAACAAAGGATATAAAAATCATGACTAACACACATGAAAAAATTACACTCCTTTATTAAGGACTCCTTGGTTGAATGGAAAGACAGAGGACGAAAAAGGATAATAGCAGAACAGCTGTGAAAAAATTTATATGATGACCTGTTCATCAATAAACAAGAGACTTTGAAAATATGAAGAGTAAATTTATGCTGAAAGGCGCCTGCCAATACGAATAGCCGAATTTAAAGCAACATTGATTCCCATTAAAATGTTCTACATATTTTAGTTGACAGTGTTCGGACCCTCTGGAGACAATCAGTTTAAAATTATACACTGATGAATGAAATTACTAAGTTTTATGCATTTTTATATCCTTGACGTTTTCCATTTTTTAAATTCATAGAGGAGTACAACAAACGGGAAGGTGTGCGAGTACTATAATTTCCTTTACTGTGAAATCTTGCTAAAAGGTATTAACAAAGATTTAATACATTTTAAAACTCTTTGAATATTTTTTCGTTGCAAATTAAATGACGTCAATTATTTTTGTCGGACTGACCGATTAAACCAGATACTGATATAAATATTATGAGATATCATTTTCAAATTGACGAGGAATTTTCCATTTTAAAGGGTATTTCACCTTGCTTTCTCCGTTGATAGCAGTACTTATTCTTCCATTCCCAGGTACCTGAGAAGTTTGAAAATATCTATTCCCACATCCACAATAAGGACAGAAGAGTATACTGTGGTGAGTTTCAAGCAGGAATGCAAACTGAAGTTTTTTTTCATCTTTTCAAAATTTTACAACAATTTAAAGTTCGTTCATATAATGCTTGGAATTGTAGTACTTCACATGAGGATAAATAGCACCCTGATTCATGGTGACAAAGTTGTTGAATTATACATGAAACCGACAAAATAGTCAATACGTTTGGAAAAGTTAGCTCTGGTGTCAGCTGTAATCTGTTTATTTTCTAATTTATCCACACTCTGTACCATACAGTAGTTTCTATTCAGCTTGTAAGACTGTTGCCGAAGTACTGAAGTCAGAAGTCCTCGACCCATTTTTCACTGGTCGGTTTTTATCTTGAAGGATAGTTTTAGGTACAAGTTGGATTTCTGATCGACCATCGATGTATTACCGGAGCAGATACTAAGCTACTGAGACACCTACACATTTTCGAATCAGCTGATACAGTGTCCAAGTTTTTCTTATTCCATAATCACCACGGTATGACACAATAGTATAGTAAATACAGATGTTAAAGTTACGACTTTTAAAACTAGAAATGTCATATAGTCACAACCGCTTATGTGGCTGAGCTTTAGACCCAAATATTTCGACAAGCCTTCAGTTTAATTCTTTACGTAATAACTCTCACCTAGCCATGGATGTTTAACTGAGAGCTGGGAGGAATCAGCGATAGCATTAATTTTCAGAACGGTTATCCTACAATTGTTCGATGAACAGATATGATTAGGTAATCACACTCAAAGGTGTTCTTGTCAGTTTTGGAATCCGGTGAACAAAATCTCAAAACGGTAAGACTATCGATAAAATGTCCTCATGTACTGTTCTCACCCAAATTGGTGATGGTACAGATTTTACTTTGAAATCATCGCCCATTTCTCTACTTTGTCTTGATGCCTTTAAAACGTTTGTTTTCCAGGTAAGGTGTCTGCATTAGACGAAGCTGTAGGAAATATTACGACCGTGCTGAGGAAAAGAGGATATATGGACAATTTACTCCTTGTTTTCACAACTGATGTAAGAAATTTCTTCTCATCTAACGTGAAATATATCTTTTCGAACAGCCTGTTCTACAATTATAAATATGCAACAACAACAATAATAGAAAAATAACTGCTGAGGTATAATGTCATATTCAGGAGCAGACTCTTTCATCCATCCCTCATTTTCTCCATCCATCAATAAATTAATAAATTAATCACCACACATAAAAAGCAAACTGTAATAAAATGAAACAGACAGAAGCATGATTGTGAAAGACATTGCTTGAAACAATCTAACGTTTGTCAGGAGTATGAAGTACCTATTTATCTGTTAGGAGTACGAATTACATGTTTGTCTGTCAGGAGTATAAAGTACCTGTTTATCTGTCAGGAGTACGAAGTACCTATTTATCTGTCAGGAGAACGAAGTACCTATCTATCAGGAGTACGAAGTACCTATTTATTATTTTAATCATTACTGCGATATAAGAATGTTATAATCAAATATTTTCTGCTGATTAAAGTAAAAGGACCACCAGGTTTTATATTTCTATTTGCCTGATTACAGAATGGAGGGCCAGTCATAAAGGGAGCAAATAATCTTCCCTTAAGAGGGGCCAAGACGACCCTTTGGGAAGGGGGCACAAAGGGTTCTGCCTTTGTCTACAGTGACACTCTGCTGAAGAAGACAAGATATCTGAACACAGAGTAAGCAGGTCGTAAAAGAATGGAAAAAAGCGTATACTAAAAACTTCAAGTACAACTCTGTTGTTGCTGCTGCTTAGAGTATAACAACAACAACGACGACGACGACGACTAGTACTGCTACTATTGCAACGACTATCATTACAGCTATTATTATTATTATTACTACTACTATTATTATTATTATTATTATTATTATTATTATTATTATTATTATTTAGACATTCGTATCCATTCAGCATCAACAGCAAGCCCAATGCAAAATAGGAAACGATATTTATAGAAAAAAGTCATCTTTGCATAAATCTGTTGTTAACAAATCCTAGGATATAAAACAAAAGTTTATTAGTTACATGACTGCTACCCAGAACAGAATCTACAAAGCAAAACAAATATAACAAGGGTACTTCAAATAATCATATTGTGTTAATTTTTCAATGTGAGTTTAAACATTTTCAAATTCAAGATTCAATTAAAAAAGCAATTTTTTTGGTTTCTTTATTAAAATTTTCTTACAGAATGATGCATGCAGTTGACTGGTTCCCTACTCTGTTGCACGTGGCGGGCGCGACAGGAGGTGATTTTAATCAGGCTGTCCATCATTTAGTCTGCTTAATTTGTAATCTTCTGTTAGCAGTACTGTAGTCTGTGCACCGTGTTAATAAATATTGGAAATGATTTATGTGTGAAATTTTAATGCGATTACTATCATAACTTGTGCCAATAACAGCCATGTTTAAACCAGAAAACAATTTGGAAAACGATATTTAAGAATGACAAATAATTTTTTTTTTTCATTATTCCTGATTATAATTCACTTCCGGCAATGGAATCTATCCGTAAATAAAAATAATTTTAATCACCAAAGTAAACAAAAATATACATGTGCATTGTTAAACTCGGCTAATTCATAATTCAGATTTGTATCGATAACGTTTTTGTTTTTCATTTATCTATGATCAACGTTATCAATCAGTAATCCGTTAAATCCTCAATCTCTAAAACGTCTACCAGTTTTGGCAACAATAACTTAACACCACTTTTACTGCTTTTAGTAAGAAAGCAATATAGGAAGTAACTTGACATGCCTTTGTGTCAGCATTTAGGCAGCAGTTTGGAATAATATTGCATACACTCTCTTATAAGTCAGGTCCAACTACAAGCAACATAAACCCTAATCTGCCGGCGCACTATGCGACGTTTTTTCGGGATCTATGTTGCTTGCATATTTTTCTGAGTTATACGGGAGTATATATGGTACATTTTTAGCCTTGTGAAATACACGTTTGTAGAACAAAGCATCTTTTTATTGTCATGAAATTCAAGATGACAGTATAGACGGTCTGGATATGTGGCCAACCATAAGTGAGAACACACCATCTCCGAGGAAAGAGTTTGTCTACAACATTGACGAAATCCTGAAAAATGCCGCTATCAGGTGAGTAAGTCATAATTTGCAGCTCGCTCTATGTAATGTAGACTTTCATTCTCGACATTTCGGAACGTGTGTATACTATCTAAGCAATCAAAACTAAACTCTTGCATCATATCTAAAACATACATAGAAAAAAATGAAAATATAATCCTCATTTGTTTTGCAATTAAATATGCACAGACGCTATGGTTTTTATCACATATCAATAATGCTTATTCATTACTAAACTAAGGTGGGTCAAACAAAATTGCTAATAAAATTAAATCTGTCGCATTCTTAAAGAATAAACAATCATGCATTTGCGTCTAAGAATCAGTCTAAAGTTCGTCCATGCATCACTAGATAGTCCAAAGACGTTGACGGATCACGTACGACTACGAGGTAATCCAAATATGCCGATTTATCACGTACGACCACGAGGTAGGCCAAGGAACCGGAAAGTTTCTCTTTAGTCTCAATAACTCGTTTGCTACGCAACTAACTTAGTTAAAGCTATGAGTATAAATAGCTTATACAGAAAATCTTTATCTACAGAGTCGGTAACTACAAGCTTATTGAGGGTAGTGCTGGACATTTTAATGGCTGGTATCCTTTGCCTAAAGAAGACAACTCTCAGTCAAAAGCACCAGACAACAGTGAGAAATATTCTGATGAAGCAATCATCTCAGCTGAGCCGCAGTACCAACTCTTTGATATCGCAAGTGAGTAAATGACACAGTTTTATGGGTTTTTGACTGATCACAATAAGTCATAATTGTTGTCATTGTATAATTTTAAATAGTGACGACAGATTTACCAAACAAAATAATGCCAGTGAGGGCGCAGTTTAAGTGCCTATAAACCAATGCTTACATCATAGATCCATTCAATACATAATGTCACTATATGGGAAACTTGCAATGTATATGTTCAGTTTAAACTTCTATATTTCCATAGGTATATTAACTGGAGAAAATGGTTATTGTTGGGGGGTTGTTGTTGTTGTTGTTGTTGTTGTTGTTGTTGTTTTGAATATTTTAATATACTACTGATCTTTGACATTAGTAAATCTCCAATGTAAAATTCTTGACGCACATTGTTTCTTCAGATGGTTGAGAAAAGGCTGACCACGAATAGACTAACCATTGTTTTTTGAATATATATATATATATATATATATATATATATATATATATATATATATATATATATATATATATATATATATATATATATATATATATATATCTTATTCACTATTAAATTTGAATGTATTTCTCTGACTAGACGATCCAACAGAGCATTTTGACATCTCCAAGAAATATCCGGAAGTTTTGAACCAAATGAAAGAACGTCTGTCTGAGTACAAGAAGTCCCTGGTTCCTGCCAATTACCCTCCACCGGATCCTAAATCGAATCCAAAATATTACAACGGAACATGGAGTCCGGGATGGTGTTAAAATTGCCATTGAATCATATTCTGTGATGAAATCGACTATATAAATTAGTGTGTTTTCAAAATGTGTTTATTTTTCTCACTAACTTGTTTGGTAGTTTCGTAAATAATTATACAGCTCAATTTACCGTAGCATTCAAAACAAGAGGCACTGATGAAAATTCAGTATTGTTAAAATAATTCCCCTCCACAGGTTTGTGGATATTTAAAACTCCACCAAATAAAACAAATCATGAATTTAAAATGAAATGTATAATAAGTGTTCCAAAGGATAATATATATTTGCTTATAAGTTTGGATGGAATAGAAGTGTGATCAAACCTGTGTTACACAATACAAATCCCCATGTTTTGATTTCTAACATATATACAGCAATGCTTTGTGAAAGGTGTTGATTTACATATTACATTTGATGGTGATAAATCAAAATCAGCCATGATAGCAAGGTGACAAAAACAGTGCAGTATGAGCAAGATATAACCAAACACATTTGATGTTGGAAACGACAAAAACTTTTATCCAGCAAAATTTATACTAGAACTTGAAGAAAAGAATTTACGAAAAATTAAGCTCTATTTAAGACAACACATCGTGATCAGAATTTGAAGTCGTTTGATCCGATTTAGTTAAAAGAATATAAGTATTTGAAACAAATCTAAAATAGTTCATTCAATTGAAAGTGTCGAAGGCAAGAAAACAACACCTTTCAAAATACTCTACGTTACTCAGATGGGTAAGTGGATGGCAGATTTTTTTGCAAACATAACGACAAAAATGGATACAAATACATTTTGACTGCGATACATATCTTCTCAAAATACGCATAGACAAGAGTGAAAATGAAAAAGGGAGATGATATGCACAATAATGTCAGATAAATCTTTACAGACGAAATTATATAGCTTGATGAGGAAAATTATTTTAACACTAAATAAGTTAGATACTTTGGAGACCTACAGTTATCCGCGATTGCAAATTGTAACAAAACATTAAAAAGTAGAAAGTATAAATATTTTACCCAAAATGAAACGAAAATGCCTTGATGTTCTACCAAAATCACTTGAGAGAGGCGATAAAACGTAACGCAGAGCAGTAGACATGATTCTAGCTGAAGCAAGCAGGAAAGAAAATATATAAAATGTATGGGTCGATCCTTGATATATTCGGATACCTGACAACCATTACATTTCAAACGCTACTTTTAAAATAAGCTAAACAGTCGGAATTTTGAGGTGCCAAACAATCTGTGTAAAGCGCCTTCTTTCCTATCTCCACTGGGAACATATCGAATACCAAACAAATAGTAGTTCTAGTTGATCCAGTAATTTAAATACATGTAGACTTGAAGACAGACTATATGGAGGGCATGCTTTATGAACCAGTTATCAATGTACGACAAACAAGATGACATATGCAATGTCGAAAAGATCTTGAAGACCAAAATAATAAACGGTAAAAAGTATGTTGTTGTTTTGGGTTTAAGGCCATTTCTCAGTGGGAGATAGGCTATGCATGGCGGACAGTATGATTCTTATATGCTTTCTCATATACCAACATCGGCCGAGCCACACAAACACACTCGGATAGAGGTGGGAGTATATTCTTGCGAAATAAAAGGGATGTGATGAATCGTTCAACAGATAGTAAGGAACTAGATTAACTTTTTATTTCAATAATTAAATGATGTACCAAACGTACACCTCTCCATCAGAAGCGCTCAAAAACCATTGCATAAAATAACATTAACCAGAAACATGAAAAAGAAAGGTTTTGAAGATGAGATTCTAGCCAGTAATAGGTGTGGTCGAAATGGTGTAATGGAAATTAAAGGATTTGAAACATGTCTAATATGCAAAAATTATAGAAGAAAGAATGAAAGCACACGAAATAGTTCACTTAATTAAAAGACGACAGTCTACACGACGTCCATGCATGGTTTGAAATGACAACACGGACGATATTATAAGATATACCATTAAAAATAAGAAGTTGATACCAACTACATTTAAAAAAAAACCTTAACAAATCCCACAATTACAGTGGGGGGGGGGGAATTTTATAAAAGGGATGGGGATGGAGTGGAATCGTATTAATATTGATGCAATCATGTGTACATTGCACCTTCTCCTGAATTTTTATATAAATAAGATATACGAATTGTGCCAAATACATACTCAACTAAATGATTAAAATACAATGCAAATTATGTTTTGTGTCTGCAAAGTAAATGAAAAACTACATCGGGATCTTGTTGCAGACTCTTTTGCAAAATATTGATCTTGCTGCAGTTTAAACTGATCATTTTTCACCCGTAAAGTAACATCATTAAATTTAAATTGTTGTTCTGATGACATGGTTGTCTGGCGAGGATCCAAAACGAAATGAATATAATTACCCCCAGAAGCAGTTTTATGAAACATAATTTCAAATATGCAGGCACGATAGAAATTCGATGTATTTATTTATTTGATGATTTACTATTATATTTTCTTTTACTATGGTAGAGTCATTTTTTAAAATTTTTTTGAAAACAGATAGAGTGGTCAAGTGATTGTTAAAATTTTTTCAAACATCACCAAGTCTACCTACAGTGCGGTTAAGCCTATGTACTGGTCTAGTGATTTTTCAATTTTAATATGTGATGTTCGCTACCATGCTATGTGCAATTTATTTTCAAGCTTCATGGCTTCATATTAACAGAGAAAACAAAAAGTAGCTTCATTCATTAATAAAAAAGAAACATGTATGAGAAAGCCGCAACCTTAAGCGACGCCGATGCGTATAACCGACGTATATCGGTCAGTTTATTACTGCTGATACGTACATTGTCCAAATACCTGCTGATAGATTAGTATATGACCGATAAGGAGGAAAAGATTTCAAACAACCTTGACCAAATCACAGACCGATCTCATGACGAATCGCAGCTATCAAATGTATTTAGCGTTGTGAATGCTGACTGGTACAAAAACGTTGACTTTGATGCTCGACTTAGTAAAGCGCTATTAAAGCCAGAACGTGTAGTAAACACAGAAAACTACATTTTTGTATTTTAAACAGTCTAAAGGCAGGACATGTTGTAAACACACAAAACTACATTTTGTATTCTAACCAGTCTAAAGCCAGGACATGAAGTAAACACAGAAAAACTGCCTCTTTTATTTTGACCAGTTGCTCCAAGTACTAAAATTGTGAAATGTAAATGAAATCAGAACACACGTTCACAACAAAAAGGTACACCTACCTTGTTCACTTTATAAAATGTTTACTTTATATTCATATATCTGTTTGTTCCGAAAGTATTACAAGAATTGTTAATAAGGTATATAATGCTCTTTGACTGTTGATAAAATAAACAAAAAACTATAAAAAAAAAAAACCTACATGGGTGATGCTGCATGCTGAGGGTATACATGAAGATAAGGGTATACATGAAGAACATATTTGGAAATTGACTTAAAGCTGAGAAAAGCAGGACACTGTAGTATTCGTTTATTATTTAAGTACAAAAATTCGAAATTTTTGCACCAGTCTCGTTTGCCCTTCTGCATTAAAATAATACTAATACAAGCATTTTAATTTTATTACGCTCCTGATAAACTGGGTAGTCTATAAGTATTCGATGTCTACGTTCCAGTCCCTTAATAGAGAATTCTTCAAAAAGTGATATTACATCGCTCTTATGCCCATTTCAACACTATGATGTGATAAAGTAGGAGCAAAAGATGCTAGCGAGGTCAGCTAGGTGCTTTTCTTACATATCGATGGTGCGTTTAACCATGCCACTCAAATGAAATATCCTATTTATTTTGAAGCGTTGGACTGATGCCTTGATGTTCATAATAACGGTGCAGTAGCATTAAAAATTAAATAGTAGATAATAGAATGTATTAAAATGGTATTTAACGACTGAGCTGATTCGGTTTTTTTGTACATGTGCAAGATCTGTCACGAGCTGGAGCACCGTATCTGGGCTGGTATCGTGTGACTTTCTGCATGCATGTTTAACCCTGCTTGTTCACAGATTGAGACATAACTTTTGTACTAAGCAGTCTATGGTTCACTTGAATGTGATAAAATCAGATCTCCACCGTTATACATGAAGATATGACAGCGACCGCTTAGGGGTCATGTTTTGGTAACATATGTTATTATGATAATCGCTAATTTTATCAACCAATCAGAAGACATCTTATATCTTCGCGTTTGGAGACTGAGCAGTGTGAAAGTAGAGCATGAATAGGTTCCGAACGATTTGATTTACTTTCAGATTTTTGAAAGTTGCATTTCCATTTGCTAATTCAAAGGTCACCAGAACATGACATTTAATCGGTCGTCGTCAGATCTTCACCTAGAACAGCGGAGATCTGATTTTAATCAGTTTGAGGCTAACTTATGATATCATGTCATATTCAATCTATCAGTATGAATTATCAATATCCTGATCACGTGATTCGGATGGGTAGTCAACTAGATCAGGCAGAGTCGATTATAGAGATCGAGTGTGAAGTTCCAAAGAGCTTTGAAAGACTAGGGCTTTGTTAAAGCTGTCTTTACAATAAGTAGTCTGATCCTTTTTGAGTAGCCTGCATCACGAAAATGGCGGTTGAGTTGTCTCTACTAGCATCATTCGTGAGCATTTTCCTAGCGTGTGTGTTGTCTGCTCGCCCTCCGCATATCGTCCTTATAGTGGCCGATGATTTGGGTAAGTAAATCTGGCTCTAAACACAAGTCACATTCAGACCAACACGTCTTGGTGCTTTCGCCGTTAAAGTCACTTCGCGACCCTACACCCACACCCTTCCCACCCGCTCCACCAACGCCCTAATATTTCTTGTCTATACACCTAGGGTGTGATTCAAAGTTATAAAACCATTCTACATGCACGAAATGTCTCCAGTCATCCACAAGCTTTATTCGTTCTTAGCCGGTGAAGAAGTTTTACAACTTATAATTACGCACTGATATAAACGCAACGGTATGCACACGCAGGCCTACAGGATCACCTAGTTGTCACTTAATAATCAACGAGCTAGTGACACTCAGCACATTATTCTTGTGTTTTGATACTGAGTCCATTAAATTTACACAGATAACACATTATGCTGTGTTTGATATCGAGTCCATTAATTCTACACAAGCAACACATTATGCTGTGTTTGATATCGAGTCCATTAATTCTACACAAGCAACACATTATGCTGTGTTTGATATCGAGTCCATTATTCTACACAAGCAACACATTATGCTGTGTTTGATATCGAGTCCATTATTCTACACAAGCAACACATTATGCTTGTGTTTTGATATCGAGTCCATTAATTCTTCACAATTAACACATTATGCTTGTATTTTGATATCGAGTCAATTAATTCTACAAAAGCAACACATTACGATTGTGCTTTGATATCAAGTCCATTAATTCTACACAATTAACACATTTATACTTGTAGTTTGATATCGAGTCTATTAACACAACACAAAGAACCACTTTTTTATCAAATGGCAAGAATCTCACTTACACGAAAAGTGGCTGACATATTTGTATGCCCATCGGTCGATGCAATATCGGGGTAAAGGTTGAAGACAAAGTTAAATGTTGCATGAAAAAATATATTGTTTCCACCTGAAAGTGAATAAGAGATTGCGCAAAAACGCATGATAAAGCAAATAGTTATCGTAGTGACTTCAGTACTTTGGAATTAGAGAGACAAAGCAAATCTAGAACTTTAGTCTTTGATGTTAAAAATGCATAAATGAGTATCTGATAGCAATATTTTAGTGTCATAAAATCCAAAGCAGAACTTTTTGAACCGTTTAAGTTTTTATGTTTTCATGGAATAGGATCCCTATATGTTTGTTTTTTTTTTTTGCTTCTACTATGCAAGAACAACGTCCCTTTAAGAAAAATAATAACAAAGCATTAGAAGTATGTGAGATTGTTCGACAGCATGTGGGCAGTGGCGTTGCAACCGACCAAACAATTCCTGCAACTGTGGGGTTGGAGAAGGAGGTAGTGGAGGTCCAAACGTCTCATCGAACTATTCTTTTATTTGGAGGGGCCCCAGAATTAAGTTTTGCAGAGGGTGGGACCGAATTTAATAGGCCACTTGTGAATGGTTTAGTGTGCGTGTATGAATGTTCCTTCCTCTTGTTAAATAAGTGCAGTGTTATCATCACATTCAAAAACAAATAAAGCTAAAGAAAATCAGTACAGTTGTTTGAATTCTAATCAGAAAATCAAGTAGGTCATAGACTATTTCATCAGTATATAAAATGAAACACATATTGATGTTATGCTCAATAAATTTGGTCCATATCATAAAACCAGTAAATCTGTGTCTCCCAATTAACCGTGTAGTAGGGTACTTAGCAGAGAGTATTTAATACAGGGAACCAGACCAGTGGGTTGCGTGTAACATCGGGGGGGGGGGGGAGTTGAATCTTTCACTAAGATGGAATATGCTGGTTCCCTGCGGTCTTAAGTGCACGCAGTTGTCAGCAAAACACACAAGATACATAATCAACAATAACAAATTGTCACGTGGACTATATGCTTGTGAATATTCCAATGAAAGGTAAACTAGCATAGTACTCTGGTCTCCCATGATGCTCCCCACACGATGCCGGGCACGCATCGTCGAATGGCCGATACCAGTGAAAAAATTAAAGATGGCAGAAATAATACAAAAATACGTTGGCAATAGAGAATTCTCATTAAATCAGCTATTTCAAGCGGTGTCGCCACTGGATTGTATTAGTCAAAACTAATGTCACTTAAAGAAAACTCAAGTTTAAAGTTGTAATTTTATGAGTGAGTTTACCACTTACTGCATAAACAATATGGTTGGATTTATTTCCTCTCTTTGATCTAAACATGATGAGCGTCTGGTGTATAAGATCCAACCGGAAGTTATCAAACTAGATAGTTGTACGCAACCTCACTTCCGGGTTCACTTTTTTATTTAATGCATGTACATATTCTACATATCAGTTTACACAAATAGTTTGTGCGATGGTGTCATCAAAGCTTAAAAAATTACAACGGGAAAAACAAGTTTTTAAATTTTATATCATTCGTTTTCTGTTTACCACCTGAGCAATACACTATGACTGATTGCAAAGCCCTATCTATTTTGGGATGTTAGTTTATTTTCTGTCATGTAGATTTCTTCAAATGTTTCTATAGATGCTTATCACTTTCTAGTATACAAACGTGATTGCACAAACACACACACACACACACACACACACACACACACACACACACACACACACACACACACACACATATATATATATATATATATATATATACTGCTACCTTATATATATATATATATATATATATATATATATATATATATATATATATATATATATATATATATATATAAAGTCAAGTCTATAGTATATTGCTCAGTCTGCTGTCTTTAAAAATGACTTTATTTGTACTCCATTTACTGCCCTCAACTACTGGGTCGTTGCTTAAAGACCTAGCTTTGAACTTTAAATCTTTGACATAGATTGATTTGTTTGTGTTCTCACTTCTATTTGCATTTGTCTGTCTTGACAATAGTTTGTAATGTTTTACTAATGACAGAAACAATTTGGTCTGCTCTTGAGCATTCGACATTTTCTTAAAGCTAACTTTCTCTTTAAATAATTAGTAAGAACTCTCCTTGGATTCAGCTTATTTGTTTGAAACTTAATACAAAAATCTTACTTCCTAAATGACCAGGTTGATCCTGTTTTGACAGCCAAGGCTAAGAAATATGATCCATCCGCTCTGAGCTGTAATTGATATTTCGAATAGCCTTTGTGTTCGAATATTCGAACATGGTCAGAACATTGTATCTTGTTTGTCAGACATCTCAAGGAAGTTTTCGTTGTGGATTCATTTTTACATAATTTGATTGTCCAGCTTCCACTCTGATGGATGAATATTCTTTCTAGTTAGCTGATAGGCCAGAATATTATGGTACACTGCAAGGTGTGTTGCTTTTTAACCGAATTATTTGTTTCTAAAGATTCAGAGCATTCTTGCATCGACTGATTGAGATTTATTGATGTTTGTTTTGGAGAAGGGGGAGTGGTAAACTAGGAAGAGATTATGGGTCTATATAAGATCAAGTTACTGCCGAGTCTCATGATCTTAATTCAAGTTAATTGTTTTGAGATAAAATGTTTTGTAAAACTGCTGCTAAACTTGGAATGAGGTTCCATTGCATCTTTTCTTAAACAGTTCTAATATCTCTCATGCTAGAATATATAAATTATGTTCATTTAAACAAGTTTGCAGTATACCTGTCCATTCTGATTTGGAGAGAAATTCCAATTTGAACCCAGCTTGTAATAGACTCTTGGGAGACATTCACTAAAGATCCCACAGTAAATCATAAAACTGTAATGACTTATGTAGACAGGAAAAGTTAAAGGTAGCATCTTCATTTTGAGGTTTGACAATACAAATTTACCAATTACCAAAATTTGCACAAACTTATATGCGTTGTTCACGAGGGTTCAAAAGGTAAAAGTGTCTTGTTATCTCTGAAGAGCATGTGGTACAAAGTTACGTTCTTTCCTGCATGAAACACGTACAGTATTGTGTACATCATCTCCATCTTCTTGTATGTAACGAAGTGGGCCGAATCTCTCCGATCTCACTGCCGAACAATCTCGCAACCTCCATTGAAACTTGGTGAGTATGATAAAACTGACAAACACATGTTGCAAAGCCAGCTGGGCGTTCAGAGCCGATTCATTTTTTATACAAACATGTGATCCGCTGCACTTGAACCATTCCTAAAACCAGCGTGCTCTCCACTGAACAAAACCTTTATATTGAAGATAATGATTAAATCTGTTATTTAAAACATAGATAAACTGTTTGCCAGAACAGCTGAGGATACGTGATTATCTGCATTATATTAATTACCTTTTTTATAGATAGGAGGACTATACCATACATATCGGTTTGTATGATAATAACGTCTTTAAGTATGAAATTGCATGCATTAATAGTGTTATTAGTATCATTGGTACTAGGATCCATATTACTCTATCTAGATAATCAGGGATTGACAGTGACATCACCATTTTCATTAGCAATAGTAACACTATTACAACATAATATTAAGTTGTAAAATCACGAGATTGTGAATATCACTCAGAAGAGGATAACATTGTAACATATCAAAGTAAGATACGATATATAATGGAACGTGACATGATAATATAGTATAATAAACTGAAATGTCACACGCAGTAGCACGAATATTTTTGAAAATTCCTTTCCAAGTCTACCATTTGCTATTTCGGAGCAAGGCTTGTATATGGTTGCAATAGCTTATACTACAGTGGTCTTTTCGACCTTCGTCACGTGAACATCATTTGATAAGAATACCAAGTTCTCTCTTCTCTCTCTCTCTCTCTCTCTCTCTCTCTCTCTCTCTCTCTCTGTGAATTTGGATTTCCATCATTTCCTTCTCAAGCTTAAGATTTCTTAATTCCGATATTCACTGTTTCTACTTCAGCAAGATTGAATGAAATAACTGTATTTTCATTAAGGGATACGAAATCATTAGATGTTCCGACATGTGAATTGAAGTACCATGGCAAACATACCCGATAATTCTAGTGAGAAGTAGGTCAATTACAGTGACATCCAAAACTGAACAAAACTGTGAACACCTATTTCTGGAGGAACATAGGCAACTCCAAAGAGTATCAGTTACGTGTAATGTGTTATGTACATCAAAACAATGAACATATTGACTGGAAGAGTAAAAAAACGTTTATATATTTGTTTTGTAAGATACCTCACCATTTTCTATTTTCAACACTTTTGTCTTTAGAGTTTCCACTACCGACCACTACTTTTTGTCTAAGTAGGTGGAAAATTATTTAATATTTTCTTCTCCAAAAATTCCTAGACACTTTGGTTATAAAATTCCGTTCCTTAACCAAACTCTATTTTTTTTTTCTTGTTGGCACTCTTCAAAGATCTCTATAAAAATGTCGTGTATGCTGATTTTCCCCCTTTTTTGTTTTTAATTTCTTATCCCATGTGTATTTTGAGAAAATATCTATCACTCAAAATATATTTATAATTATTGTTCCATTTTAGAAATTGTTGTAAATCAACTATACCTGCCTGGTACTGATCATCTGCCTGGCTGACCTATACCCTTCTTAGTAGCAATATATTTGTGTCTGTTTATATGATGAGTAAGTAGATTGTGTAATCAGTCTTTGAATTCAGAGTGTTTTATAATTCTTTACCATTTATTCTTTTAATCAGACTTTTTTCCTAGTATCACGACCCAGTTTAATGTGCCCCAGCTTTAATTAATGTTATTTAAAACAACAGCACTTTCACTGTCATAGTATATATGTCTTAAATACTATCTCTGTTTAGGGTAAATAAACTTATCTGTCATTTAATTACAGCTAAGACTAACAACTATTATTTATTTAAATAAGCTTTATGGTAGCTATTTTAATTTTCTGCTATAATAGATCTATTTCATAAAATTTGTTTCAAAAGTGAGTTAATGACTGTTAGCTCTGCTAACCATTCTAGTTCTTTAGCAAACGGAGTAGCTACCATCTGCACCCCGTCGCTAATGTAAACCATTTCGGAGGCGGGTTAACTGGTAACCGTCTAAAGTTCTTGCGACTTTTATGGCGGTGTTAACATCGGAAGTCAGGCCTTAATCCCTTATTGCTTCAGGGTCCACGACTGACTCGAATGCCCAACATAGTGACCTACCACATCAAGCACACACCTGAAATGGGACAGGCACAGTTCGGTTTGGAAATCAAATATTCAAGAGCTGAATTCAAGAGGTCATTATGATATAGTGTATCGCTCCTTTCCAGTAAGAAGATTGCACTTTTTGTTTTATTCAAAACGAACCACAATCCATTTAAACTCTAACCAAATAAGAAAATGATAACGTATTATGCCCCGACCGTCAGATTAGACGTGTGTGTGTGTGTGTGTGTGTGTGTGTGTGTGTGTGTGTTACCATTCATGGCCTCTTTGTTGCATGAAATATCCATTTTGTAAGGTATATTATTGCTTTAAAATGTTTCCTTGTTCTGATTTGCAAAGATCTCGCCCCCAAAATCTTCAGTCAATTTGTGTGATCTAACCTTTGAAAAACAGATTTCAAACCATCATCGATTTACGATTTTCTTACTTATTTAAAATAGATTTTAGTTCCTTGTCCTCGATAGATTTGCCTAAATTTCTACTACTCGTGGCTTTTGAGTTCTCTACAGAAAGAATTGTTCTGGTGTTGAAGTATAATAGAAAGAGATAAGGCCTTTGGCAGCAACTTTGGTCTAACGATACAACTGGTGAAGCTTCCTACGGTGTTCGCCGATTGATACAGATGAGCTCATTCTCTTCGAATTCAAAACTAAAGAAGGTAGCATTATGCAATTTTAAGGGATAAAAGGAGATATTATAAGAACATTTCCGGGGAAAAAAAATTGTAACCTGTTCTTGTCCTTAAAAATTACAATTGAGTTTCCAAACAAGAGTGAGCATCTTAATGACAAACACTTAGTATATTTAAATGTTTTCAGTTGTCTACTACGTTAGGAAGCTGTTTACTAGTTGATGTGTCTATCACGTTAGAAAGCTATTTGTCAGTTACTATGTCTACTATGTTAGGAAATTATGTACTAGTTGATGTGTCTATCACGTTAGAAAGCTATTTGCCAGTTAATATGTCTACTACGTTAGGAAGCTTTTTCTAGTTTATGTATCTACCAAGTTAAAAGCTATTTGCCACTTAATATGTCTACCACGTTAGAAAGCTACTTACCAGTTGATGTGTCTACCACATTAGAAAACTATTTGCCATTTGGTGTGTGTACCACGTTAGAAAGCTATTTTCCAGTTGATGTATCTATCACGTTAGAAAGCTATTTACCAGTTGATGTGTCTATCATGTTAGAAAGTTATTTACCAGCTGATGTGTCTACCACGTTAGAAAGCTATTTACAAGTTGATGTGTCTATCACGTTAGAAAGCTATTTACCAGTTGTTACGTATAGGCTCGTTTAAAAGTAACAGAAGAAAAGAGTGAAACCAACAAGCTTTGTAAGTTTTAACAAAAATAATTTATTTCCCTAGAAAACACGGTGAAAAGGTGAAAATAGAAAATAGGACTTACAGTTTGTGAAGACAATCCAAACATTTATCCTAGTACTGAAAAAAATACAAGTCCTATCACTAAATAGTTTTAACTGAATCCAGGTTCGAATCTTGATGTCGTTCCAAGATGGAGGATGATGACGTCAGGTGAAGTCTTTATACGAATGTTAAGAGTTCCACGTTGAACCACAACTTGTAATGTTTCAATTTAGAATAAATTTCCATCGAATGTCTTTGTCACTTGTATAGTTCTCCAGGGAATAAATTATTATATTCTAAAAAATAGATGAAGTTCTGAACAAGCTGTCATCTATGATAAAACATCTCGAGCTCCAAAGATGTAAAAATATAACTCTTTACAGCACCTAATAGAAATATATCCTTCTTCTTGAAGATATATTGTACGACTCAGTATTTCACGGGGATCTGAGTATTTTTAAACTGAACCAAGACGTCATTTCAGGCGCGCACGATGGAACGCGTGGCTATTTCGCAATAAACAATGCAATTTCACGTGGGCCAGAAAAATGACCTTGGCAATAACCAATCGTTTTCGCGTAGTGTTTACTCAATCGACAAACCATGGCAGGCAAAAATCGTGCTTATGCGAGTCATACTATGTTTTATATAAACATAATATCTCTTTCAAAAATATCCGATCCCGTGAAAATAACCATTACAATATAATGCAATGATACAAAAATAAAATAAAAAGAATTTAAAATTAACACACAAGTAATTAAATTACATATTCGTATCACAGTTGCTGTGTCTATCACGTTAGAAAGTTATTTACCAGCTGATGTGTCTACCACGTTAGATAGCTATTTGCCAGTTGGTGTGTGTACCACGTTAGAAAGCTACTTGCCAGTTGATGTGTCTACCACTTGTGATGTATATATAATTTAATTATTTGTTTGTTGGTTTTAATTTTTTTTTATTCCATTACATGTTTTTGTAATATAACTTTGTTTACTGGATTTGATATTGTCCAGAAATTCAGTTCAATTCTGTTTGACCTGTTATTTTTTTTATTTTACTGATAAACAACCAGTAATAGAAACACTGTATCTAGTTTCTGACCTTGATTCAGAACCAGTGACAGTTTTGGTAAACAGTTTTTTTGTAATAATTGTTTTAAATTTTTTCTCAAAGTAAGAACCATTAAGTTAAGACCATACCTGGAGTACGTGATAGGAAACGTGTTTATTGTTACAAACTTCTCATTCTTCTAGAAGGTTGACCCTCATCCGGGAATCTGTTTTGCGTCTTAAACTTGTGTATAACTATTGTCTTTATAGAGATTGTTCCGTCGGGCTTAAAACATTTGACACATTAAGTTGTTTTTGTTGTGACCAGTTTGAGTTGAACTTTAATTTTCTTCAAATTATTGAATTTCAAGTGATTCTTTTCCCTGGAAATACATAAGTGTTCTTACAAAATTCTTGGACAAAGACATTCACTGAAATTTATACGGAATTCAAAACTGGAATAATATTTTCTGTGATTCAACAAGGAACTGTTGACACAACAGCACGTCGACAGTTACAACAGACGTCATAACCTTCCATTTTAGATTTCATCGGGACTCGAACTCAGGTTCATTAAGGACTTTTTAATAACAGGACTTCTATTTTTTAATTCTTGGATTATTTTTGGATTTGATTCATAAAACTGTAAGTTCGTTTTTTGCATTTTTCACTTGGTATTCTCGGGAAATAAATTATTTGTTTAAATTTTACAAAGCTTGTTGTCTTCACTCTTTTCTGTTACTTATTTTAAGAGCCTGGACTCGTAATACACTTTAGAAAGCTATTGACCATTTGGTGCGTGTAGCACGTTAGAAAGCCATTTACTAGTTGGTGTGTGTACCACGTTAGGAAGCTACTTACCAATTGATGTGTCTACCACGTTAGAAAGCTATTTACCAGTTGATGTGTGTACCTCTTTAGAAAGCTATTTGCTAGTTGATGTGTGTACCACATTAGAAAGCTATTGACCATTTGGTGCGTGTATTACGTTAGAAAGCCATTTGTCAGTTGGTGTGTGTACCACGTTAGAAAGCTACTTACCAGTTGATGTGTCTACCATGTTAGAAAGCTACTTACCAGTTGACGTGTCTACTACGTTAGGAAGCTACTTGCCAGTTGATGTGTCTACCATGTTTGAAAGCTACTTAGCAGTTGATGTGTCTACCGCTTTAAAAAGTTATTTACCAGTTGATGTATCTACCACTTTAGAAACCTATTCACCAGTTGATGTGTTTACTACGTTAGAAAGCTATTCACCAGTTGATGTGTCTATCACGTTTAAAAGCTATTTACTAGTTGATCGGTCTACCACGTTAGAAAGCTACATAGTTGGTGTGTCTACCACGTTAGAAAGCTATTTACCAGTTGATGTGTCTTCCACTTTAGAAAGCTATTGACCATTTGGTGTGTGTACCACATTAGAAAGTCATTTACCAGTTGGTGTGTGTACTAAGTTAGAAAGCTTTTTACCAACTGATGTGTCTACCATGTTAGTAAGCTATTTACTAGTTTATGTGTGTTAGAAAGCTATTTACCAGTTGATGTGTTCTCTGAGATGTATATTATTATATTATTCATGTGTATAAGGGTGAATATTGATATACTTCTTGTGTATGGGTGAGCATTAATATCATTCGTGTGGTGCTTACCAGGATTTTCCAGGGTTCTTCCTCCACCAGATTTGCTGACCGCCATTTTTAGCCTATTGTGTGCTGAAGCATTGCGTCAAACCACAATAAACAATAGCAAGCAGCAGGGAGGGCGAACAGACAACTTTGTACGAGACCTTATTTTACAAAATAAAGGGTTCCTACAGGGGCTGAAAATAAGGTCAATAATGATAAACCGGACCCTCCTAACAATATTATTATCGTATAGTTTGAAAAAACGGATAATAAATCATTTTAGTTAGCCCATTTTTGTTACTATTTTTGACATTTGTTATAGTGCGTGTAGTTTGCTCGGTAGGTCACTCAATTTTTATCATTCACCCCCCCCTGCTGCTATAATTCTTGATAAAATCAAGGACCAAATATTTTATCTATACCTATACGATATCTGGATCTTGGATCATGTAGATTTATTGTTATAAATCCGAACGGAGCAGATTGTGCTTTTGAAAAGAAGTTTCTGAACTTCATCATATCCATATCCCCTGAACACCAAGTATAATAAATATTCTGTAAAGTATAATTATCTACTCCATTAAACATTACTAAAATATTGCAGTTGTCTCTGATCACTTTAGGTATTTGTGTATATCGTTGTGTGACGTATATAACATCTGTATTCTTGTGTCTACCTCGAGAAAATATTCTAGCTGGATTTGTTTGTCTGTCCAACATAATATCATCGTACACCACTAAATTATTAATGAATCGATCTAAATCATCTACAGATGGGGCTTCATCAATATCGGTAATAAAATCAATAACATCATCACCGTCTTCATTCAGCAATTTTGCATTTTCATTAAAATCCTTAAGTATTTTGTAACAATGTTGATCATCTACGGATGGTGCTATTAAATATAATTTACTCCATTTTAACCATCTCATTATTAAATTTAATAATAGTTGTGTTTTACCTGATCCAGATGGACCTATTATAATCATTCTTATCGAATTTGGTAATGCTGGATGATGCTTCACTGGCTCCTGTTTTCGTGTCGCCGAAAAATCAATTATATCCATATTATTAATAACATGAGTCTATATTGTATTCGATGTAGATTATCTACACCCACTACTGGACTAACAACAATAATAACAAAAAATAAACGACGTGCATTAACAGGTAAATGTGTAAAATGCGGCACGAAAAAATATAAATTTATCTCCATGTCTGATTCAGGGACAAATACAGGTGGAGATATAGCCGCTTTATTAGGAAAATTACCTGGAACTCCGTGGGCTAAATATCCGGGGGAAAAACACTTACCAGGATATAATTATTGCGGTCCTGGAACCCGACTTGATATCCGACTTGATGATCAAGATCAACCAAGACCAGGAGAGCATCCAGTAAATAAAATTGATCAAGTGTGTCATATTCATGATGTTGCTTATAAAAGTAAAGATTTACAACAAAGGCATCTCGCAGATGTAAAATTGATTCATGCATTAAATTCTATACCAAATAAATCTGTCAGAGATAAATTAGTTAGTTTTCTAGTAAAATCTGCCATGAAAAGTAAAATAATGTTAGGGGCTGGTAATTAATTATATAAATATTATAATGGAATCCATTTATTATAGTCCAAGAGGATATTGGAGAGGTAGATCAGCGATTACTAAATTATCTGAGGCAGCAAAAGTCTCACGTTCTGTTGCTGCAGCGTGGTTAGCACGACAGGCAATATGGCAAATTTATCTACCACCACCTAAAAATATTCAATATTCACATTTTGATGTCAGTGTCCCTAATGAGGTTCATCAAGCAGATATTTTGTTTTTACCGCACGATACTGTTAAAACACGTGGACGAAAATCACGCACATACAAATACGCATTAACTGTCGTTGATGTTGCAAGTAAATATAAAGATGCTGAACCATTATCAACAAAGACAGCATCCGAAGTTGCATCTGCGTTCGAACGAATTTATCATCGAGGACCTTTGCGATGGCCACAATTATTACAGGTTGATCCGGGCAAAGAATTTCTTGGTACAGTATTATTGTTGATGAAGAAATATAATGTTAAAATCAGACGAGGACATACTGAAATTCATCGTGATCAGGCAATTGTTGAACGATTTAATCGAACACTTGCCGAGCGGTTATTTGGATACCAATATGCAAAAGAAATATCTACCGACTTTAAATCCGGTGAGAGATCTCGTGAATGGGTTGCGAGGTTACCAAGTGTGATATCTGCATTAAATAATGAAATTACTCGTTCAACTTCCATGAAACCTTCTATTGCGATCACAAAAAAATATATACCCCATAGTAATGACAGACATCAATCTCAACCAGTATCAGGTAATGCAACTGTAAGATATTTATACGAACCTGGTGAACTTGAAGGTGGTAAAAAAAGAGCAACTGATCCTATCTGGAGCGTGACTACACATACAATTTCTAGTGTGGTTAGATCCACTGGTAGACCTCCAATTTACAGATTAGATTCTACCGCACCTCAACGTGGATTTGTACGTAAACAATTACAGGTAATCCCTGAAGACACACAATTACCACCACATACAATTACATAACCAGAACCAGGGCGTGCAGCGCCCCGACGTCGATTACACTCGAGACAGGTCAGCATCACATTATCACGTGTATGACCAAGATCACTATTAATTCTGTCTACGGTAAATTGTCTTGGATTATTATTCGACTATTGCCACAGCATATTACAGTTGCAACTTGTTATTCTGTAGTTGTTTTAGTTTTATAATAAATTCAACATTAATATCAAAATCACGTTTATTTTTTTTATCACACTGCTTATAACCAGATAATTCTTTTCTTATTACGTCATCATTAACAGTCTGATTATTATTTTCTATGAAATTCATAATAACCCTATGTAGTTGAGATATTCTTCTGACTCTAGAAACTGCGAGATAGACTAAATTCGACCATTCGATCCGATCATCTATAATCCAAATATTTGTATCAGAAATAGTTAACCCCTGTGAAGAATGGATTGTTATAGCATATCCTAATGTCCACGGTGATTTATTCATATTCAGCGCATTCTCAACGACATTAATATCGACTAAAACAATATCATTCAAGACAAGATTCTGTACTCGGACACTTTCAGTATCTCCACCAGGAATTTCAACATCAATATTCTGTCGTCGAGTATCTGCTGGGCGATAACACAAAGGTACAGGTAGATCTGAAAACTTTTCTTTATGTAACAGAAATAATTTATTCTGTAGTTCATCACGAACTATCTTTCTACTTGCAACTATTAAATCAGTGGGATTCCATAAATTTAGAAAATCACTCATAGAAGTCTCTGGAATTACTCCGCGCATTATTTCACATTGTACTCTGTCTGGTTGTAGTCTGATTAGTCTTTTAAATTCCTTCAGTGGTTCATCAATAGCTCTATGATCATCATTTATTTCTTCATAATAATTTGCATTATTCTTCAGCCATTCATGTGGAGATTGTCCAATAAAGGGTGGTGGTTGACCATGATCACCGCACATTATCACAGCAGTATTTTTCGTCAATAACCACTCAAGAAATGTTTTTAATATTTCTAACGGCACCGTGCATATCTCGTCCCAAATGATAATTTTAGGTATATATTTTTCACCCATTCGTTCAGGAGTCCATGTGTCTCCACACCATCTAAAGAAACTATGATAAGTACACGATTTTACTCCTCGTTCTTTTATTTCTCTGGCTAATTTATGTGTCGGAGTCAAAACAATTATATCTGAATTATTATTCATGAATAATTTAATCACACGAGTTGTTTTACCTGAACCACCGCATCCATTAAGATAAACAGTTTTATGTCTAGATATAGGATCATATACAGATGGTGCTGATGATTTTGATATTTGATTATTATTTTTGTGATATATTTCCTTAATTTCAACGTCGGCAGATTCAGAATAACTAAGTATATTTTCCTGTTTTATTCTCCATGACCCCCATTCACCATTACCAAGTAGTGGTTTTAATAAATCCGTATATTTTTTATTTATATAAAACGAATCCGTTGCGACTCTGACAGCATCACGAGGAAATTTATTTATCATAGACAGTAGATTTATAGAAACATATGCCAACATAGAAGATCTTAAATGAGTAAATTGTGGTGAGTCACCATCAAGATAACTCACAATTGTACCTAGTTTGGTTCCGTCTGACAAATAAGCATTACTCCGATTTATAAATATGTTTTTTTCTGTTGTATCAGCAATTATAAAATCGAGTTCAGCATCGTCCATAATTAATCTTGTACAGTATCTTTTATGATCATAGGCTCCTCCTTGAGTAAATTTACCAATTATCTTTCTACCAAGATCTTTTGCAAGTTTTTCATCATGTTCGTCTCTGCATTTACGTATATTATTAGTAATTTTAATAATGTCATCTTCATTAAGATTAGGGAATTCTTTCCTGACATCATCCATATTAAATCTATTTGGTTCTGGTAACCAAATTTGTTTCTGTGGACTATATGATATAATGGCCTCACTCACCTGTAAAGATATTAAAATTCCAACATCAAGCATATATCGCAATAGTACTATTGGAACCCAACATCGCTCTGAAAAATGTCTTCCAAACCAAGTATAAGTAATCGGATGGAGATTTTCTGCAAATTCGAATGATTCTACATGAGCAAATCCTGTTAAATCAAAATCTGGTAAATGTCCGTTTATCGCAACCCTGGTCATCTCGTGTGATGGATGTCCGAATCTCTTAAAGTATTTAGAACATTCTCCGTATCCAAGAAAACTTCCAGGATAACTTGCCACCATATCGACGGATATAATGTCACTATAGTTGTATTTAGTATCCCATAATCCTCCGTGTCCATATTCTACGCAACTTTTATGAATATCTTCAAGAAATTCAGATCGTGTTGGTTTCCATAAATTTTTCTCCTGAGCAAAATGAGCTGCTACGGATGGAACTGTAAAACAATTATTTAATAATTGTCTAATTTTGACATCGTCTGAAGTATATTTCAGCGCAAGATTTTCCATTTCTACATTAAGAGATTCTGTACGGTAAATATCACCATTAGGCCGTACAAACTGATCGTAATGATCATATTCCGAACTCTGAAATAACCAAACAGACACAGGGTCACTTTTACTGATATTTCTGATAAAATCAAATATATGACCATCATAAAATTTAACTTTTCTATCTCGTGGAAATATTGTTACTGCTGATGTCCATGCGTGCGAATTATGATCAATAATATCTATTGGAGTTCCTCTTGATTCATATTTTGTTTTATATAAAATCTCTCCTGTCAGCGTTTTTACTGTTATTGGAAATCTTAATTTCTTTTCTAGTTCAGCGACATCTTTGATAGATGCTCCGGTATCTTTAACTGATTCTGCCCAAGTATTTATTTTTTTACGTCGTAAATCTGTTAAACCATTACCACGTATCGCATTTGTAAAATGTTCTGTAACTCGTTCAGCTACACAGTTTATTCTTGATTCTGACAATTTCATAGGTTTTAGATCCCCGACATCAGGTTTATTATTCAACGGAAATATTCCATATACAACTGCAGTTGCTGGATAACTCTGTATATAATATAATTTGTCAACACCTGTTAGTATTCCGGGCTTAGATTTATTATTTAAGAGAACAATATTATTTCCTGATTGTATGTGTACTGGATCGCGTTTGTCACGAATAATCCAAATATCTTCTTTTGTATTTACAATAAATTTTATTAAAATAAAATATTTTTGATCATCAAGGTGATTAATAATTATTTTTCCTCGTTTGTCATTCATCATATTAGTAACATTTCCGACTCTGAATGTTGACCATACATGAGCAGCACCATCGTCACGAAATTCATTTTTTGCTTCACGAATACGTTCGATTATATCCTCATCTGTTAATGCCAGATCTTGCATCAAAGTACTAAATTTATATTCTGATAGTCTGTCAAGATCAAATCTGGATATCTGAGGTTCAATTGCCGATAATTCCTCCATATAATTAAGACAAGTATTTAAATTAAAATTTTAGTATATATATAATGTTTGAAACAAAAAGCAAATGTGCTTGGCTCAGAATTGGATATACTTCTCTTTGTAATAAACCGTGCGTGAATAAATACTGCGGATATCATGCACAAAATTTCAAAAATGGAAGTACAGGACCAATACCGTGTATTCAGTGTGGTGTTGGAGTCAGAGGAAAAACTCAATTGTGTCTAAAATGTGGCGGAAAAAAATACAGGGAATTAAAACGATATTATGACAAAAAAAATAATACATCACCAGGTAAATCTCCTATAAAGACAGAAGAAGATTATCTGGTCAGATTTTAAAATAATGATTTAGACAAATAATATTATTATATAAAATGACTCAGACAAATCAGACTTATGATGAAATGATCGACGATGATATTATAAGAGAATTAAGAAAAAAAGCATTTCGTAATAAATACGAATTTGTGAAACATCCAGTATATACAAATTATGAAGCATCCCGAGATGGTGTAATCAGACATTGCAGATTGAAAAAACCAGTCGGTAATCTTGATAATGCTGGTTATTTTAGATTTAATGTTGCTAAAGGAAAAAAATACTTATCAAGTAGATTCATATATGAATGTCATTTTGGATTGATCAAAGATGGATTTGTAGTTGATCACATTGACGGAAATCCCAAAAATAATCGGTTATCCAACCTGCAAGTTATTACACCTAGTCAGAATTCTGCACTTGGAAAAAATGGTGTTAATAATCATTTTAAGGACGCAAGAGTTATTAGGTCTGTAAATATACAGACAGGACAGGAAATAATTTTCCCATCAATTAATTCGGCTGCCAGATATTTTGGCATGAATTCTGCTTCAGTAAAACGTGTTGCAGATAATATTATTAGATCAGCATATTCAATAAAATTCGATCAGAAGATTATATTTGAATATATCTAATTCTGTACTCTTAACAAATAAATTATATATAGTTTTTGACTCTATATTTTACCTTCACCGTCGCTGCTCTCGGTGTCACTTTCACTTTTGACAGAATCAAATAACATAATTTTTCTTAATTGCATTACACGATTATCAACGATCTTCTTTTTCTCGTATTCACGAGATAGTTCGGATCTAATATTTTCGATCGAACGTGCAAGAGGCGCAAATAGTTTTACCTGTTTGTCATTTACCATTGACAAGGATTCTAACATAGACTGATAAATTGATTTTACAAATTTATAATTGGATGGTAATGTGTATTTATTGTCAATTTTTCTTTGTTTTAATATTTCATAATCGCATAATATTTTTTCAGGATCGAGATTATCAGATATATTTATTCCGTTATGCTTTAATTTTTTAATAGCAGAAATAATATTATATATATTTTCTTGGTTCATATATAATAATTATTTCTTTAAAATAAAATAGCATCGTTCCGAATACTGTCAACATTCGTCAGCCATAGGAATCGAACCACGGTCGTCAGTATCATAGTTGCAACAACTTACCCAATAAATTTTAATTTTCTGTCAGATTTCAGAAAATCTAATAGATTGTTCACAGGAAAATAATAAAATAATAATAATATTAATAATTTCTGACAGTTTTTTGATGAATTTCATGATTCAGTCGGACAATTATACCCAATAAATTTTAATTTTCTGTCAGATTTCAGAAATCTAGCAGATTTCAGATTTTCCACAGAAAAAATAATAAAATAATAATTTCTAACAGATTTCAGATTTCTACAAATAATAATATTAATAATAATTTCTGAAAATCTAACGGATTTTCCACAGATTTCATGATTTTGTCAGGCCTCATTTACAAATATTATAGATAAAATTAACAAAATCTACAAATAATAATAATAATAATAATAATATTTTCTGACAGTTTTCAGAAAATCTGTTAGATTTTCCACAGATTTTGTTAATCAGTCGTGTAATTATACCCGGCAGATTTCAATTTCTGATGAATTTTATAATTTAGTCGTGTAATTATACCCGACAGATTTCAATTTCTGATGAATTTTATAATTTAGTCAGGTAATTATACCCGACGGATTTCAATTTCTGATGAATTTTCACAGAAAAATAATAAAATAATAATATTTACAGATTTTTCACAGATTTCCACAGAAAAATAATAATAATTTCAGAAAATCTAACAGATTTTTCACAGATTTCAGAAATCTAGCAGAAAAAAATAATAAAATAATAATATTTTCAGATTTCTGCCAGAATCAGCAATTATTTTTTCCCTTATTATATTAGGAAATATTTAATCAGACGTTCTACGAGCGTATATACAAATTAATATTAAGAGATTCTTGTCTTAGATCCAAAATGTTTCCTGCCTGGTCAGTGAGTTTGAAATTTATTCTTGTCAGAAATGGATTATGAACTCGTAAATAAATTGGGTTAATTGGTTCAGACACAATTAACCAACCGGGGGGGTCTTTAGGGCTAAATGAATATAGTATATACCCCTGTTCCGCAGTACCACTGCGGTGATTAGATTTTGAAAGATCTACTT
Source organism: Megalonaias nervosa (assembly GCA_016617855.1). NCBI lineage: Eukaryota > Metazoa > Mollusca > Bivalvia > Unionida > Unionidae > Megalonaias > Megalonaias nervosa. The sequence goes on along the minus strand of JAECUM010093507.1, from coordinate 17,142 downwards.
GATAACTGTCATCAATTACGTCACATACCAGATTGACTGCAATTGTTGTTGTTATATTAACAATACCAGGTGAGATATGTCGACCACCACCGTGTGGATCATTATTATATTTAAGAATGGTTGGTGTAGGTATTAATTTTTCCATGAATCACATATTCTTTTAAATTGTTCATCAATAAGATCATTAACTGATTTCTTTAGCTCTTCAGAATTAAATCCAGGAATTATAAATGTTGATAGTTGTTCTCGCGTAATTCCGAAATGTTTTAGAAATACTGTTGTGAACAGAAGATTTACTCTAACACCTCGAGGTGGACCGTCTTCATTAACTATATATAATAAATCTTTATATCGTCTATCTGCTGTTATGTTCATTAATTTTTTTTCTCTGTTAACAATAATATCATTCATGAACTCTAGGTCTGAAGCAACTTGATTCAAATGTTGTATTACTTCAATTATTTGATTTTTTAAGTCATCGTTGTAGGAAGTGCTAATGCTGGAAAATAAATTTCTTAGATTATTAAGTACACGTCCGTGTTCAGACTTAATTGTATTAGCATATGAATTTATTTCATCAACATCAAGTACTATTATTTTACCTTTTTTACCATCAACTATTTTTGTAAAATGGGTTTCTGTTTTATATATATAATGTACAACTCCATCATCAAAATATCGTCGCCATGGATAAGCATTTTTTTCTGTTCGATATTCTGGAGGTTTTATAAATTTTTTAACATCTATGACAAAATCAGATCTCTGTGGTTCTGGTGGTGCTTGATAAACCAGTGGATATTCAGGCCAACCTAATACTGATCTAATCGAACTTTGATAAATATCTACGGAGTAATCGGGAGAATTTATTTCAATAATCGCAGATAGTGTTGGTTCGTAGACAGTAATTGTTATTTTTGATTCTTTTCCTGTAATAGATTTAATTCTGCGTTGGAACTCATCATTAATCTGCTCTATTTGATAACTGCCCGTTGGAATAGAAACTATTTGCCAATCAGGAGTTCCATCAGGTTTATTCTTATTAGCAATATTAATGAATTATTTGGCTGTAGTCCACCAAATGGTTTTGATCTAATATTGGGCCAACTATAATAAACTCGCAATTGTGCTAATGCTATTTCTTTTGCAGGAATTGCGGTTGGAAAATTGACACTAAATTCCGGATTGGTCGAACTTAACGATATCATAGTAGTTTTTGAGGGAGTTGTATTAGTGACAATCTGCTGAAGTAATTCCCTGTCTGTCATTATTATTATTGTTGTTATTTAATTCATTAAAATCATTTGCGATCACTTTAAAAGCATCATCATAAGTTTTCATCATCATCGCGAAATCAGTATCAGATATTTCACGATCACTAACACACGAAGAAATATATAAAGATAATTTAGAACATGCATCTGCCACTGTGTGTAATTTAATCATATAATCGTGTAATTTAGCATTTGTACAAGTATGTATCTTTTTGGTTATAATACCTAGAACACCAGCAATAGTCGTTGATGCTGAAACAATAATGGTTGTAATAGTAGGTGCTGTCATCGTCAATGTTGATAATAATAATCCTGTTCCAGTAATAACAGCAGAAACCGAGTAAACAACTACATCGATAACAACTATACGTCTTTTGTATTTTTTTATCTTCGTGTTATAATAGTCGATAAAATTATTTAGTTTAGTCAGACGTTCACATACTTGATTGCATCTGTAAAGTTGAACGTCAATGCGAGACTGAGGTTGATCCATTATTATTATATTAAGTGATTAATTGAGGTGTTTCAACCACAAATTCCATATACTACAAATAAGGCACTTCTGAGTTTATTTTTTGATCATATATTCTCAGTATAAATGCTTCTTCAACATCTTTTTTTTAACAATATAGATACAACTCCAGAGAGAGAATCAGTTGAATGACGCAATATATATCTGTTAATTATAGTAAATCTTTCATCACTAAATACGGACAGCCTGTAAATACCAGTAATTTCTGCGGTATATTTGATAGTATTATTTTGTGGTGTCCATGTTGATGATCCTGATGCTACTGTGTATACGATATTTTTAATTTGTCCGTATGGAATTTTAATCAGATTAGTTTTTTGAACAATATTAGGTATTCCACTGGCAATATCATTGAGTTTCGTGTTAATGTCGGCTAGTTTTATGTCAACGGTTGGTGGATCACCAAAAAATTCTTTAAAGGGCTGTTTATTTACATTTCTACGAAAATTTAAGAACATTTCTATGTATTTAGATAATTCAGCACTAAGTGTAGTAATTTCATCACCGATTGTTTTTAACGAAGTTGAAATAGGAATTTCCTTATCGTCAACATATTTCTTCGTCGCAGCATCAAAATTATATTCTGGTGTTCTAAGATTATTAATGCCATTATTATTCATATCGAGAGATGCACGCATTATACCGCGGTTGGTCAATACATATTTGGATTCTTGATCGTCGACATATTTCTTTGTTGCCACATCTGTATCTGCAGTTGGATTTCCAATGTCGGTGACTTTATTCTGGTTCATATTAATATCTCCTGTAAATACATCACCGGATTTCTTAATATAATTACTGAGTGATGTACCAGAATCTTTTATACGCCCCTGATCAGAGAAAGTAACTATATTATCTACGGCCGCGGTGGGAACTCGTATAAGTACATCTGGTAGTTGTATATTACTAGTTTTTAATCGTCCTTGTTTATCCTGAAAAACAACTACTTCGTTTTGATCCACACTTGCGAGATTTAATAAATCATCAATTTCATTTCTGAGTTGATCAAGAGTTGCATACTTAGATAAATCAGCCTGCTGATGACCTCTACGGGAAGATCTTCCATAAATATCCACCATTATATTTACTAATGTCTGTTTAAATATGACGTCGTAGTATATTCATGTACAACTTTGTGGGTGGTTTTTGTTGATTTTGATATAGCATCAAGTACATTAAGTACTTCTCGACCACATATTGGTGGATCGGTTAATGTTTGTGTAGGTAATGTTGAATACCATATTGGAATACTTTGATAGCCGCTAATATACTTTAAGAATTCTTTTGGTGGAGCTAGTCCATATGAATCAAAATAAATAATTCCACGTGGATCAATTGCATAAGCGACCCAATGCGTGCCTGGACCAGAATTTTCATCGAGATTAATAATACCTGTTTCAATATTATTTGGCTGTTTTGGTAATTGATCACGCATGAAAACTCCTCTAAAATTTTTTATTTTTAATTTTTTAGCAGCATCTAGTAAATCAAAATTGGACATAGGAGATATCAGTAAATTGTCCCTGGTAATCTTAGGCCCTTTCCGTACCATGAATGTGGAGTCCCTGGTAATCTTAGACCCCTTCCCTTTTTTTTTGATTCCCTTTCCTGTTGCTTTCTTTAATGCCATTCCAGCAGCAGTTCCAACAGCACCTAATGTAGCTGCTTTTGCAACAGCTGGGGCTGCAGCGGCTATTAATGCTGGTATTGCTGCAAGAAGTGGAAATATACCACCTGTCTTAATTATATCTTTAATGGCACCCGCAGAAAGATTAAGTTTTATACCTTTATTTGATTTTTTTGCTTCATTGAAATACCCGAGCTGACGTTCCGTAAGAGATAATTTATTTGAGCCGCTCATCTGATCTTTCTTTAGCAATATTTTTAATCCACAATTATTTTTTGATGCTGATTGTATCCTTTTAATCTGACCAGGAGTCAGACTAACACTAACGTGATTATACGACATTATAATATTCATAAACGATCTAATTACATGTTTTCTACTGGAGCATCAACGACTCATTCGTCCACCAACACCTTCAAGTAACATTGATTTATCGCTGAGTATGACAGCAATTGCTCTGTAATTGGCAACAGCTCCAATATCTCTATTAACATGAGCTCGAAAATGTATATCGACTACAGATTGTCTGGTTAAATCTAAATGTTCGAGCGAAAAATAATAAATTGGGTATAAGGTTGTAAAATCCAATTGTGATATTTGTAAACCAGTATCAACATTTTGATCACGTCCCATGAACGTCATTAGACGGTGATATACACGTGCTACATGATTTTGATCGAAATTCAGTAAAATATCCCCGGATGGTTCTTGATGTCCATTTATTCTTAAGGAAACTTCGGAAACACCAAGATTATCAAATATCATAATACTACGTGTTTGATCATCCACCCGTGCAGCATCTTGAAATGCAATAAATATATATCGTGGTGCAGAAACACCTTGTTGTGATGCTATTTGCCATGTAAATAAACCATTAATATTACTCTGGATAGCATCTGTGGTCATTGTTAACTACGATAATGCTGATTTACCACCTTGATTCATAAAAGAGAGTAGACGATCTTCTTCAGTTATTGAGTCATCACCGGCATCCAGAATGAAAGTTTTGTAAGAATTACTTTGCCAGGATCACCAGCGAGTCTCCATAATGCATCGTTGTCGGTTGCTTTTCGTACAAGTACAACTGTATGCTTAGATCCGAAAATGACTTTTCTGACATTTCTACAAAATCCAAATATATGTGATAGTGGAATCACACATGAAAATGCTCTTCTTCCACCACGCAACATTGCTCGACGTGATCTAAATCCTAAGTTGAAATCTGGATCTACATTAATAATCATACTTTGTACATCCGCATTGGCGTTTCTAGCAAAATTTCTTGGTTGTCCTATTTCATATTGTCGATACTCTGGAGAATCAGTTGTATCCTTTGCAAACATCATTGATGGACCAGTTGATCTTGAATAATCATCACTATATCTTGCAAGACCAAGTATTGTTGTTGCAACGTCGACGTCTTTCTGAATAGATTCAATATTTTTTCCGTCAATCATGTACGTTGCACTGTCAAATAATGCCATAATACCATTATTAACAAAACCGACATTAACATCGTCTCCATATGCTACTGGTGCTGCAGGATTAGCAATATTTAAAATTTCACCTTCTACTTCAATAAATGCTTCAGCGGGTAAGAAATATCTACTTGTATCCTGAACCTGTAGTTCAATTCGTCCACGCTGATCTGGAATTCGTGCGTCGTAAGAATAATATTGATAATCACGCACAGACTCATCTTTAAGTACTGGTGCGTCCATGTCAAATGCGGGATCAGATATACGTTTGAACATCTTTATTATATTTATTATCGTCTAAAACGAAGATTACTTCGGGAAGTGAGACCACTTCGGGAAGTGAGACCACTTCCTGCTATCAGACTAGAGGTTATATTTTTTTCTTTTTCTGATAAAGGCACATCAGCCAACTTTGCTAGTTTTTGATTAGCAACTTGATTTATTATTTTACCGACATTTGCAGGCATTACTTCTGTACTAGGTAATTTTACAGGTTGAGGTCGGACCGCAGGTCTGCGTATTAATCGTGTTAATCTATCTTTAATCGCTGAAAATGCTTTACCAGCAACATTACCAACAGCACCAATACCTTTTTCACGAACAACATCAATAGCTTTCATTCCCAGTTGCTTTGCAATCGGTATTGCTTTTGGGGCTATCCTTCTAAATAGACCCTGAACAACATCACCTAGTCCATTTCCGTATGTTGTTTTGTATACTGGTAATCGTGAATTTATCACCCTGACCATAGTTGGTCCACGTTGAGTACTATGTACGATCATTTTATTATAGTAATTGTATTTAATTACATACTCAGTCGCTGTAGTAGTCATCGGCAATTTCATTAATAAGAGACTGATAAACATCAACGTCCATGATACCACCGGTAAATAATCGTCTGCAAATATCAGCTGCTTCATTAATGATTTCTGGGGAATTATTACCAGCTCGTTTTCCTCCGATGAGGATTTCTAGTCGTTCAACATCGGCAAGGATGTTGTTGGGACAAGTAATAAGACCACTTCCTAAACCACTTCCAATTACACCGGGAGCGTCTTGAAATTCTTCTTCTTCCTCTTCACTTGGTTTCGATGATGTTGTTTTCTTTGATGTAGGAGATAGAACTGGTATTTGTGATTTTGGTGATCCTGGATAATCACGAAATGATTGCTCAGATGGTTTTGATATTGTTTGTTTTGAAGGTTTTTTAATTTGCTTTTTCTCCTTTTCTAATTTGATTAATTTATTAATTTCACTAACATAATCCTGATATAATGGATCATCAACTCTAGTTTGTTCAACATTCATTTTTATGCGATATAATGATTTTTGCCATTGTTCACGATTTCTAATATCTTTAGCGTATTCAGGTTTCATTAATTTATCTCTTCGACTAAAACTTTCAAAAGCAAATCTAGCTAATTGTTTGTATGTTAAGTTTTTTAATTACCTTAACAGTTTCTTCATCCAATTTATCTATCAATTTAACTGTTGATTTTGGTTCAGGGGCTAGTGCTTCAGCACCTTCTTCTACCTGGTCTGCATCTTCAGGTATTTCCGGGACTGGCATCGCAGCAGATATTTCGGCTGGAAGTTCTCTAAGAATCTTTTTTGTCTGTTTTGTTCTTTTTGCTATTTTTCCAGTTTCTTCAGAGGTTTTCTCTAACACAGGTTGAATACCTTTAGTGGTCTCAGTAATAGGTTTAAATAATTGTTTTGTATCCTCCTCAAATTCAACATGAGATTCTTGTCGTTCTTGTAATTGTTGCTTGACAGCATCACGAACAGGTAAATATTTTCTAATTGCTTCTAGTCGTTCTCTTGCTAATCTAGCAGAATGAGGTTCTCCGATGACAACCATATTAATAATATTTATAATAATTATTTAATTATAGCAGCAGGGAGGGTGAATGACAAAAATTGAGTGACCTACCGAGTAAACTACACGCACTATAACAAATGTCAAAAATAGTAACAAAAATGGGCTAACTAAAATGATTTATTATCCGTTTTTTCAAACTATACGATAATAATATTGTTAGGAGGGTCCGGTTTATCATTATTGACCTTATTTTCAGCCCCTGTAGGAACCCTTTATTTTGTAAAATAAGGTCTCGTACAAAGTTGTCTGTTCGCCCTCCCTGCTGCTTAGCAACATATAATTCGTGTGTGTATGAGTGAATATCGATATGATTCGTGTGGGTATTGGTGAAAATTGGTATAATTCGTGTATGTATGAGTGAATATTGGTATAATTCGTGTGTGTATGAGTGAATATTGGTATAATTCGTGTATGTATGAGTGAATATTGGTATAATTCGTGTGTGTATGAGTGAATATTGGTATAATTCGTGTGTGTGTGAGTGAATATCGATATAATTTGTGTGGGTATTGGTGAATATCGGTATAATTCGTGTGGATATTAGTGAATATTGACTTCATTTGTGTATGTATAGATAACTATTTATATCATTTGTGTGGGTATAGGTAAATATTGATATCTTTTTTGTGGTTATGGGTGACTATTTATATCATTCATGTGAGAAATGGGTGAATATTAATATAATTCATGGGTGTCCGTTTGAATATTATCATTGATGTGGGTCTGGGCGAATATTATGACTCATGTGGGTCTGGGTGAATATTATTATTCACGTGAAACAGGGTGATAATTTTCATTCATGTGGGTCTGGGTGAATATTATCATTTATGTGGGTCAGGATGAATATTATCATTCATGTCGGCCTGGATGGATATTATTATTCATGTGGGTCAGAGTGAATATTATCATTCACGTGGGTCTGGATGAATATCATTATTCATGTGGGTCAGGGTGAATTTCGACATTCATGTGGGGCCGAGTGAATATTATGATTCATGTGGGTCTGGGTGAATATCATTTTTCATGTGGGTCTGGGTGAATATTATTCATGTGGGTCTGGGCGAATATTATCATTCATGTGGGTATTTGTAAATACTTGTCCGATTCATATTTGCAGGGTGGAACGATGTCGGTTGGAGGAATCCACAAATGTACACCCCCAATCTGGATAAATTGGCAATAAATGGGGTCATTCTCAATTCCTCCTATGTCCAACCTGTCTGCACCCCGTATGTATTCCATGAAATCTCAAGTGGATAGACATTATTAGCTTTTCAAACTAACAAGATTCGTTATAAACAAGTATTTCGTTCATAATGTCTCTTATTGTCAAAAAATTGGTTCAGAAATATTATTGCCATCTTCTCAGAAAGGGCCAAATCTTAAAATAACGTAAACACATGTCGCAGACTGGATAAAAATAAATGCAAAACGGAATCTGTTACAGAGGACAAGTAAATATATTCTAGGCAAAGTACTTGTTTTCAAACATATTTGGTTTCAGTTTGCATGTTTTATATAATATGAATCACTTTAACTATCAATGTCGTTAAATACGTTAGGTCATGGTCAGGTTTATCCCAAGATTTCTAGTATCTGAAGTTCATAGCCCACGAATATACAGAAAAAACCTAGACAATGCAATGTTAGCATTCTACAAGGTGATACCAGTGTGCAGGTATCATGAATGAAATCAACTCGACATGTACCTACCTACCTCCCTACTTACCTATACACACATGCACGCACGCAAACATACATACACATGCATACATGCATGCGTACATACATACATACATACATACATACATACATACATACATACATGATGCAGACAGTACAGAGAATGACAGTTATACTGACGGGTTTACTGATTTTCTATTTCCGCATTTTCAGGACCCGGAATTGTTTGATGAGCGGGTATTACCCCTATCATACTGGACTGCAGGTGAGAACTCCATCCACACAAAATTTCACCGTCAAGTGATTGTCTTTGTCATCTAAAAAAAATGTTTGCCGTACATTTTCCATAGGATTTCTTCTGTTGCAATATAGTTTCATAAAGATTTATAGCAATTTCATATCAACGTTGATATTCTTGTTAGTTAAGACTGAACTGATTTTACTACCTGATACTGCAGTATGTAAACAAATTCTATTTCAGCATGATGTAATAAGAGCAAATGCTCCTGGGTTTTTGCCCTCCAACATCACCACTCTACCACAGAAGCTGAAGGAAGTGGGCTATGTCACACATATGGTAGGAAAGTGAGTACATGTACCAATGCGCAATGCTTTAAGGAAAGAAAAAGGAAACGAAGAAGTATTGTTGTACTTACTTACTTACTTACGTACGTACGTACGTACTTACTTTTTTTTATTTCCTTACTTACTATAAGTATCCTATAAAAATAATTGCAATCATTCAAAATAGAAGAAAGATAAAAATACGTTTTGACAGTGACAGACAAAATAAAATAAAATTCGTTGTGGCTGAAAATGTGAAAACAATAAAAAGAAATTATATACATGTTGCTTACAAATACTTGTTTCGAGAGAGACAATCTGAAAATGATAGTTTGATTCTACGGTTGAATCGTGCAATGAATAAACAGATTAATGGTATGGATCCACCTACATGGTCTCTTGGAACATAATGCAGTGGAAACGCCTACTTTTAAATTGCTCAAGCGGCCAGAATTTCGAAATACAAAATAAAATAGAAAAAGGGTACCGTCCTAATTTTACCCAGGAACTACTTAAAATCATGCAATTTTATTTTAGGTGATTCAATGGTTTCATCAAACTGGAAGACCGAAACCAGGATGCTGAGCATGTTTCACGAGGAAACTTTGTCACTAGTAGACAAAGAAGATGATATATACAAAGTTGAAAATATCTGAAAACAAAGGGATGAATTAAAGAAACGTATTTACTAGTGAAAGCGAAACGATATGATAATTCACAGCCAGGAACCAGCTGAAAACATGCCATTGATATAAATGTATGCTGCACAAATAGCAGTATCAAAGAACATGAAACTTTTAAGTTTTTTCAAAGATTTTTTTTAGTTTTAGTTTCTGACAAATGTAAAACCAATGGTATATTAGAACACGAAGGAGTTAAATATTCATGATGATTGAATTTGGGTTGATCAGAGGGAAAAAGGAAGAAAACAAGTAAACACCAGAATGGAAGCCATAAAAAAAACGTGATAAGGCAGGTACAGATTAGTGCAATGTCATAGTCGCTTACTAAATGAGATCACGGAAGAAATGAAAAGAGATTACAATAAAAATATGAATTTGGTTCCAGCTACATCTATCAAAAGCTTAAAAATAGATACAATCTTAAAGACTGCGAACTAGATCTGTATCACAGATCAACATGAGTAACTCTGGTTGAAGAAAAAATGAAGGGATCAGAAAAAAATAAAATAAAAGGCAGGCATTTTTAATCATTAAACTTGAAATGGGTGAAACAATCAGAATTTTAAAGTACATAGCAATTTTGGGAAAGGGCTGCCTTTCTAGCTTTGCCCCCCTCCAAGAAAAATATTTAAAATCACGCAAGAAACGTTAATCGATCCCGTCGTTTATATATTGGAAGATCTGAAGGCAGATAAACCAGAATGCATGTTTCACGACAAACAAGATGACACCAAATTGAAATCTTAAAGACCACAAGAATGAACGAAACGGTATGTACTGTTTAAATGTAAAGGATATGGTAAATCGTTTAACATTTGGGAAAATTATGCTATTAAACCAATAGAAGAAAAACAGTGTATATATATATATATATATATATATATATATATATATATATATATATATATATATATATATATATATATATATATATATATATATATATATATCAGTGTAATGGAGTAAGACTTAGAGTTCTTGAAATATAATGAGATTTAATGGCATGTGAAATATGAAATAGCAACAGGATTTCTTGTGCAATACCAGAAGATTAATAGAGTGTATATCCAAAAAGATAAAAAGTAGGTAAGAAAATGGCCGTCTTGCTGGTCTACTGCTTTTTACATATTCAGTTTTAATCTTTTTGTATCACTATGCGAGCTGTAAAAACCCACTAAATTACAAGAATAAACTTGGTACTTCAAAACACCAAAGAGGACGCGAATGAAACATGCAATCAATCCAAAATGAAAGAATTCTCCCTTCTTTAAAGCTTATAATTTGGATACAAATTTGAAGGTCTGTGCTAAAAATGAACCAACTGTAAATTATGTCTCGCTTGCACAATACCTAATCCAAAACATTAGTAGAGCCAGCGCAGTGAGAAACATATATCATTGCGACCACAGTTTACTTTTTATGGGTGTTAATATAAGTGATAAATGTGAAGGCACACATAAAACTGGATTACCCTACATGCAACAGTGTCTCGGAATCTGCGTTGCGTGCTGTGTAAATAGTGTGTGGTATAGTAGCTTTACATGCTATTTCTGGTTAATAACTGCTCCCCATAATAATTGCAGTATTAGATAGGAACTGCTTCCCAGACTGGAAATGTGTAGTCAGAACGTGTGTGAATAAATGCTGTTTGTGTAACACCTTGAGACTCCCTCGTTTTCATGACATGGTGTGAGACGTGGCTCTAAATGATACGTAAACTTTTGTAGTCATTACAAATGGCGACATTCCAGAGCTTTAACTTTGGAAGCCAGACGGATTGGAAACAGTGTTTCGCGTTTCGCACTTTAGGATCGCTACTAAACTAAATAAGGAGATGAGGCAGTTCAAGTAAATTAACTTATATATGCAATAGGGAAAGAAGCAGGGCAAATATTTAAATCGTTTGAATTTGTTGATGCTGAAGTCGCCGACAAGTACGCCTCAGTTTTGCAGAAATTTGATGAGTACTTCGTCCCCATGAACAATATAATTCACGAAAGAGCACATTTTTATCAACATACTCAAAAGTCAGGAGAGTCCGTGGAGGAATTCGTAAGAAAACTGTATGAGGTTGCCAATCATTATTGTGACTTCGGTGCACAGAAGGAAGAAGCAATAAGGGATCGTCTCTTAATTGGAATCCTGGATAAAGATGTTTCAAAAAGCTACAAATGGAGGCCAGACTTACGTTAGCAAAAGCCATACAAACATCAAGGCAGCCGGAATTGGTATAAAGGCAAATAAGGGATCAAGGTCAGACAGTGAAAACTTGAGATGAAATTTCTAAACAGAACAAGGCATCAGACACTAAACCAAGACCAACCAGCCGAAATGGGCCACGTTATTGGCAAAAACCAAATCATGCTGGGCAAGTAGCAGAACAACAAGCGTGTCTCACACGCAACAAGAGGCACGGTAGACAGGAAAGATTTCCCACGAAAGGAAAACGGTGCAGAAGTTGTAACAGACTGGACCACTTTGCAATTGTCTGTCACTCAAGAAAAGCAAATAATGTTACACTCAATAAAACAGCTGCTTCAGATAATGCAGGACACCAAGAAACATTTTTTCTACTCTCAGTAACTATGTGCGACGACGACAATCAGGCATGGCGTGTGATGTTGAACATTTGTGTAGTTCCAGTTCACTTCAACATATACACTAGAGCAGACGCAACAGTAAATGTCAGAAGCAACCTACAATTCTCTTCCAACAAAACCAAAGCTGAGACGGTCGGAATCCACGTTGTGTGGCCCAGGAAGGATTCCATTTGTTGTCCAAAGTGAAAGAAGAATTGCTCCATATGCGGCAGGAAGGCACTATTGAGGAAGTAACTGAACCCACAGATGGTGTGCACCAATGGTACCAGTCCCAAAGAAAATCGGCAAACTCAGAATTTGTGTTGACTTAAAGAAGCTTACTGAGGCAGTAGGGAAAGATATATGCTCCCCACTCTCGATGATATATCACCAAAGCTGGTAGGCGCCACCGTCTTCTCCAAACTTGATGCAGGAAGTGGATCTTATCAAATACCCTTATATCCAGAATGTGCAATGTGGACTACCTTTATTACACCGCTGGGTTGTTTCTGCTTCAAACGAGTCTCATTTGGTATTACATCAGCACGAGAGATTTTCCAAAGAAAAATGATAGAGCTGCTGATTGGTTATGAAGGCACAGAAACCATTTTGGATGATATACTCACATCTGGCAAAACCAAGGAGGAGTATGACCAACGCCTATATTTGGTACTGGAGAATTTCAATAAGAGAGGTTCAAGCTCAACAAAGAAAAATATGAATTTAGGAAGAGTAAACTGGAATTGTTTGGTAAACTGATATGCTCAGATGGCATACTCCCCAGTCCAGAAAAGGTTGCCGTAGTGAAAGAGCTGCCCGCTCTATCAAATATCAGCGACCTTCGTCGCACTATGGGTATGATCAACTACCTTGGTAGATTTATCCCAGATTTGTCTGCAATAATGCGAATAATTTTGTACCTGCTGAAATCAAACACTGCATGGTATTGGGGCGAAGACCATGATTCTGCCTTCACGAAAGTCAAGAAAATGCTGACATCTACGCCGGTTTTAGCATCCTATGACCCTGGAAAGTTAACAGTTGTTAGCGCTGATGCTAGCAGTTATGGTGTTCGTGGTGCATTATTACAGCAACATAAAGAGAAGCTCAAACCGATTGCCGTTTGTTCTAAAACACTCACCTTTGCACAGGTTAAATATGCGCAGATAGAGAAAGAGTGCCTTGCATGTGTGTGGGCCTGTGAGAAGTTTTCACGTTATCTTATTGGACTCGACTTGTTCAGACTGCATACCGACCACAAACCTTTAGTGCCACTTATCAACACATATGATTTAGATAAAGCTCCTTTGAGGTGTCAACGACTGTTGATGAGCTTGAAACGCTTCAATGCAAAGGCAGAGTACGTAGCTGGAAAGCTTTTGGTGGTTCCATACACTCTTTCACAGAGCCCTCTACAGGGTCTTGAATCCAGATGCAAAGAGGAAGTGGAAGTCTTAATAGAGTCTATGGAGGCATGCCAATTTCAGATAGGAAGTTAGAACAAATAAAAGGTTACATGAGTGACCGCAATCTGCAGACTGCAATGGCTTTCACCAGAAATGGATGGCCAGATAAGGTAAATAGCTGTCCCCTAGATGTACGTCCATACTTTGCTGTACGCAGTGAACTCTCCATTCAGAAGAACATGTTTCTCTTCAGAGACAGAGTTATTATACATTCAGTCTTACGGTCAGAAATTCTTGATAACATCCACGAGTGTCATCAGGGATTAGCCAAGTGCCGTGAAAGAGCCCAAAGTCGTGTGTGGTGGCCGGGAATCGCAAGACAGATCCAAGAAAAAATAAAAAATATAGACCTGTGAGTTGTGTCAGATTAGGAATCTAGCACAGAGGCGAGAACCATTAAAGATAACCTCTCTACCAGACAGACCCTCAGTTGGGACAGATGAAGACCACTTTGCCTACTATTGTAAAAAACTAAACCCCAAGTGGCCAAACCTCAACATCGTAAGGCAAAGAGACTTTATGACAAAACGGAAATATGAATTCTATTAAAACAGGCACCATTCTGTAACACTTTACCAGATATTGCTGAGGGTGACGGCGTCAGAATGAAACAGCATGGAGATGATAAGAAGTGGTCAGCACTGGGCATAGTTATTCAAGCCGACGAAGACCGTAGAAGTTACTTGGTAAAAACTCGTAATCGCATCAATGTACAGCAGATGAAAAGCCCTAAGAATTCACCTCCGCTTCCAGTTAATACAGACTCATCCACAGACACAAAATCTCCACTTTGTCCAGTCAGGACCCATTCAGAGTCTAGCACAACATCTCATAGTATTATGCAGTCCATGCCACCACATGAGGATACGATCAGTCAGCATGTCCTTATGCAGCCCACGCCCAGCAAACCAGCTGTACCCATTTGATCCAACACTCCAGTGCGGACGTTGAATGGGAGGGTGATCCGAAAACCAGCCAGATTCAGAGATTTTGTCTAAGATAGAGACTTTCATAAATGTGCTAACATGTAGATCGTTTAGTACTGAATTCAAATTAGTTCATTAGAATGAGACTTTAAAGTTATTCAGTATAGAGTTTAGTTCCGTCAAGTTCTTCATTGGCTAATTAAGACTCAAGGACAGTAAATTTATGAAAGATCAGTTCAGTTTTTTATGTTGGCCGAATTGATTCGGTTCTTTTCTCTCTAGGCATAAGCAAAATGTGATGTTCGTTTAATCTCAAAGAGGGAAGATGTGTGGTATAGTAGTTTTACATGCTATTTCTAGTTAATAACTGCTCCCCATAGTAACTGCAATATTAGATAGGAACTGCTCCCCAGACTGGAGGCGCTGCGATCCATCATGGAAGTTAGTTCATGTGTACTCAGAACGTCTGTGAATAAATACTGTATGTGTAACAACTTTAGACTCCCTCGTATTCACGACATAAAGTGTACTTGGTCAAAGCAGTTATGATCGCTGTATATATCTAACAACAACGAGAGAGAGAGAGAGAGAGAGAGAGAGAGAGAGAGAGAGAGAGAGAGAGAGAGAGAGAGAGAGAGAGAGTAAACTGTCACTTAGAAACACAATGAATGACTCCCATAAATCCCATTGCAGAACTAATGACTTTCTTAATAGAGAATCACAATACAGCCATTGAATTGCACTGGTGACAGCAGTCATAAGTCTTCTACAGAATGTAACATCTCAAGGTTTGCAGGATATTCATGATCTGTTTTAGTAGTTTGAATCTTGATTTCATTCAATGCAATTTTCGGCCCAATTTAATTTAACAGAGTTTAAATCTCACCATTTTCGACATTTTGAATCAGACGTAAGAAACAAATTGAAATTCGCATTTATGATAATTTGTAAAACAATACCCCTTGAAGTGTCTCCAGCAAACCTAATAGCGTCCTCCAATGAAAATTTGCATAAATCTATTTTTAGCCGACCCTATAAAGTATCAAATATATTTGCGCAGACATTTCAAAATCCATATCTGACTGAAGAAAGATGTCCATAGAGCAAAAGTAATATCTGTCTATTTGAACTCAATTATTATGAGATCCCTTTTAGAGCATGCATTTCGGAACAAAACTGCCGGTTTCTACGGTTCAGTGGACCCCCCCCCCCCTTCACTATGCAGATTTTTTTCATGTACATTGTTCCTTTTACACTTTGTGAGAGAAGGCGTTCTGTATTAAGTTGGAAAGACAGTCCAATATATATTATCTGGCACACCATTCAGTGTATATCATATTTGTCTGGTACTCCATTCTACTATGATTATACACCTTTTTATGACTGGTAGAAGGAAGTCGACCAAGGAAGCACTCTTTTACTTCGGAAAATGAAAGCAACCCTAAAATACCCTTCGTTAATAGACCAGTCCAATGAAAATGACCCTGTTTTCTTCATGCTTACAAATAATATGAGACACATTGAGACAAAAAAGAAGAAAAGAAAAAAAACCAGAAAGAAACTAAGAAACAGACGAACTACTTAGTAAACGTCCAGCCTGGTGACCAAGTGCAGTCCTTGCTGAATATCCTTTAGCTTCCAAACAACCAAGGAACGTAAGTGGTAATCGCAACAATCAACGTCGCACACGAACAATTGAGAATGGCTTCGGAGTGCGGACTCACTCGTTACCTGTTCAGCTCTCTGTCAGCACTGATATCATGTCCACATGACGTCGACAGGTTAGACACTACTTCCTAGCTTACCGATTCGTGAGAATCCGGGGCCCAGTAATAAGCAAACTGCCAAACCCACTGGACCACTGGCAGTTCCTACAGCTGTTTATACATACAGACTCAATTACAAATAATGTGATTTACGTTGCAGATCATGGTATATGTATTTGGCTATATTATACTGATGCTATGAGTACCTATAAACCTCTGAATTATGCCTTGAACAAGCGGCCTCATTTACTAACACTGTAAAAACAAATTGTGAAGATTTTTGCTGATTACTGTCAGATGATGGGTTTTTTTTGGTTTTTTTTTTTTTTTGCTGTTCGCTGCTCTTTGCAGGTTTGCCAATATAACTTCATAGTCTATCTGATCTAGTAACTTTAGAGCAGTGTTTAATTTTTAGCACCATTTGTTGGTCTTGCGCGAATCATTATATTAACATGGCCCAAATGTTTTTTGTTTTGGGGGGATTTTTTTCAGTATCCGCAACAAGTTGAAATAAACTAGTTGAAACATAATAAATTTAAAGGTTTAATTCCTGTAGAAACAGTCAAGTAAAGTTTTGCAAACATAACGGTTTTTGTGTTTTATTTCTTTGTCTTGTCTATGTTTTGAATTTGCCTTTGAAAAAGACTCATTAAGAGTCGAAAGCGCTCAGTCTAGTTAGATACTA